>MDKH01216208.1:0-25475 GCA_005239495.1 Nicotiana undulata
AGTGATAGTAGGGACCTCCGGTGCCCCTCCAACTGCAGCTGCTGGGGGATCCTCTGTCACTGCCCTAGCCGGTGCTCGGGCTACACCGCGTGCTCGTCCCCTGCCCCGACCCCTTCCTCTAGTGGCTCCAGCTGGGGGCTCGAGTGCCTGATCGTCGGTACGTCCGGTGTGAGTGCGAACCATCTGTAAGCAAGAATAGAATAGAGTTTAAGAATTTTGGTAGTGATAATCAGCACGAGAAGGGATTTCAATAAGTATGATCTTTCCTAACAATTACATAGCCTCTCGAAGATAAGTACGGACGTCTCTGCGCCGATCCGCGAGACTCTAATAAACCGGCTTGTGATGTTGTGACTCCTATGAACCTAGACGGTCTGATACCAACTTGTCACGACCCAATTCTCCCTCCGACTAGGTCTCGTGACGGCACCTAGTCTAGACGACTAGGTAAGCCTATACCTTAAGCAAAATTTAGATAAAACAGGTAAAATAACAGTAAGCGAAAGAAATCATAATAAAGTCGACGCCGCTTGGCATAAACAGTTACTATACCCAGAACCCGGAATATCACCATACATCACAAGCTACTCTAATGCTCTATATACACAACTGGAAAAAAGAAGACTGTATAGTTTCATCTACAAGTACTACAACTTCAAGATAGAAAGGGGACTCGGAGATCTGCGGATGCTGCAAATTATACCTCGAGTCTCCTGGTACTACTGCTGCTGGCTAGCTGAGATACCGCGTGCTAGGACCTGGATCTGCACATGGGAAGAACATGCGCAGAAGGGCATGAGTACTCCACATTTGGTACCCAGTAAGTGCCAAGCCTAACCCCAGTCAAGTAGTGACGAGGTCAGGTTGAGGCTCTACTGAGGTTGCAATTTAAAATAAGACAGATATAGTTAACAGTTAAGTAGACAATAATAATTAACGGCAATTCAAAGTAAGGACCAGAAGACAGAGTAATGAATCTCCTGTTCGGCCCAGCATATAACTCAGGTGATAATCGTGCAATGCAATGTAGGGGGAAAGCTCCCGAATCTCGGTCCGTAGTCCCAATTTAAATATGCAATGCAGTACAGGGGGAAAGCTCCCGGATCTCGGTCCGTAGTCCCAATTTAAATATGCAATGCAGTACAGGGGGAAAGCTCCCGGATCTCGGTCCGTAGTCCCAATTTAAATATGCAATGCAAAAAGTACTTAAATTGTGTTCAAACAGTAGTAACGAGAGAAAAATCAAGTAAAATCAGTGGTTGTGATAAAATATTAAATTGTTATTCAGCTCAATCAAGGGTAATAATAATAGAATTGAAATTTAGTCAGGTTATAGAAAGAACTATGGAATTTCCGTGAAAATGTCCCATGCACGCGCTCGTCACCTCACGTACACGGGGTTTTTATAGTAAACACCAGTCAAAATATCTACGGAAATTCCCCAACATAGAGTTAGGCAAGCCACTTACCTCGACTATGCAAATCAATCAGTGATCACGCTCTTGCCACGAGTATCCACCTCTGGGTGGCCTAAATCTATTCAATTCGATGGTATAATGTTTAAATTTCAAGAAATCAGAGTAACTAATGAATTCGGAACTAATATGCGAATTTAGAAAAAAATGACTAAAACGCCCCTCGAGCCCACGTCTCGGAATCGGGAATTTTTTTTATTTTCTGAACCCTTGCTCGCTCATGACTCTAACCATATGAAAATCTTTCAAATCGGAGGTCAATTACCCAATCAAAACCCCAAAGTTAGGTCTAAGAAGTTTCTTCCATTTTCCTCCAATTCTAACTCAAAAATCATGAATTTAAGGGTGGGATTTAAGATTAGGAACGTGGAAATTAACCTATGGTGGTAGAAAATCACTTACCTCGATTACCCAGGTGAAAATCCCCTCAAAGATCGCCTCTCCCGAGCTCCCACAACTCAAAAATGGTGAAATAACATAACCTTCGGATTCTTAGAATATGAACAGGGATTTCCGCACCAGCGGTCCCTTTAACTGCTCCTGCGGTACCACACCTGCGGAATTATCATCGCAGGTGCGGAAAATCACTTAAAGCCCTGGGACCGCACCTGCGATAGAAAGGTCGCGCCTGCGGTTCCGCGCCTGCGGAGCCCAGGTCGCACCTGCGATCCCTGACCAGGCCACTCGAGCCTCACACCTGTGACATAAGTCTCGCACCTGCGGAAATTCCATCGCAGGTGCGCAACACCAGATACAGGTCTTGTTCAGCACTTTGAAATTTTCCAAACTTCCCGATAAGCATTTGAAACAACCCTGAGGCCCCCGGGACCTCACCCAAAACCACCAACTGACCCCAATACCCTATCCAAACTTGGTCGGGCCTTAAAACCACGCCCCCTAACATCAAAATATCCAAAAATGCATAGATTCAAGCCTAGGAACTTAGGAATTTTCAAGAATTCACCTCCGACGCCGAACCACGTCTAAACTCGTCCGAATGACCTCAAATTTTGCACACAGGTCATAATTGACATTCCGAACCTGCTGTCGCTTTCAGAATTCCATTCCGAGTCCGATATCAAAATCTCACCTATCGGCCGAAGTCGCCGATATTCTAACTTTCGCCAATTCAAGCCTAAATCTACGTCTGACCTCAAAAACACATTCCGAACACGCTCCCAACCCCGAAATAACTCAACGGAGCTAACGGAGTTGAGGGATTTCCATTTCGGGTCCGTCTTCATGCATCTCCTACTCCGGCCCAATTCCTAAGGTTAAAGCTCACCTTAAAGGACTATATGTCCAAAAACACTCCAATTTTCATCACTCAACGCTCCGACTCATTCCATTAACCTAATAAGACATGGGGGGAACAGTTATCAGGGTATCGGGGCGCTAACTCTCCAAAACGACCGGCCAGGTCGTTACAAGTTTGAATTATAGTGTGATTCGTGGTTTCGGCGTTGTTTGATGTGATTTTAAACCTCGAGCGAGTCTGTGTTAGGTTATATGACTTGTTTTTGTGTTTAGACGGGGTCCCAGGGGTCTCGGGTGTGTTTCAGATGGGCTTCTGGTCAATTTCCCTCTATTTTTCACTGCTGATGTCTGTCAACTGGTTTTCTTTTTCGCGTTCACGTCCTCACCTTCGCGTTCGCGATGAGTAATTTTGGGAGAAGGAATAATCCTTCTATGCGTTCGCGTTTATGACCCCGCGTTCGCACAATTTTTCGCTTCTTGTTCTTCGCGTTCGAACCCCCTCGCGTCCGCATAGTAGAAATTAGGGCGAGGGAGGGGGGGGGGGGGGGGGGCTGTCGACCTTTCCTTCTTCGCGTTTGCATATGTTCCTGGCTCCCCTTCTCCGCATTCGCAAGCCCACTATCGCGTTCACGATGTGCATCTGGGCAACTTCATTGTTTTTCTTCTTCGCGAACGCGTCCCTTCCTCCGCGTTCGCGATGCACAAATGCCTGGGCAGAATATAAGTTTTCCTAATCGAGGGTTAGGCCATTTTTATCACATTTTGACTTCAAGAGCTTTGTTCTTGGCGATTCTTTGAGGTTATTTTCACACAAATCGATTGGGTAAGTGTTCTTCAACTAGAATTAAATATACTCCATGATTTTATCTTTATTTTCATTATTTAATTTGTGTTTTGAGTTGAGGAAAATGTTGGTTTTGAAAGAAAATTTCTAAAATGAAAAATCGTGATTTGAGGGACCAAATGGTATCAGAAATTGATAGATTTTGTAAAGTTGAACTCGTATTGGAATGGAAATTTGGATTTTGTAAAATTTGTCGGGTTCCGAGGTGCGGGCCCGGGGGTCGACTTTTGGGTCGATTTTTATATTTTTGTAAAGATTAAAACTTTATTATTCGGAATACTTCCTTATACGATTTATGTGTGTTTTGGAGTTGTTATAGTTGGATTTGAGCCGTCTATAGGTCTTTTCTCCCGAGAAGTCCATTTTAGAGTACCGGGTTGTCGTCTTCGAGATAAGTATCTTGCCTAACCTTGTGTGAGGGTATTACCCTTTAGGATTTGAGTCATTTGTGTGTTATTGTAGCCCGTGTACTGAGGTAACGAGTGCGTACACAGACTTATTTGTAGAAGGTTGGTCTTTTAGGGTCCTTAGGTCCTTATACTTCCTGTGTATGAATTTGTAATTGTTATGACTGCGTTCCTGATTGCTAATTTCATCCTTTCCTATTTGAATTAGAATTTCTTATTTTTAGGTCCCCTTTGTTGTGCATTTGACCTTAATTAACTTAACTGAAGACTTTACCTCTTCTATCATTATGCTATATCTTTATTCATAAAATTCCTATTTAGTTAAATTAGTATTATCTCGCCTATGATTGGTTAGCAATAATTGGTGTCAAGCATGCCAGTGAGTTGTATATTGTGATTCATATGATTTCTTTTTCATTAATTACTACTTAGGCTTCATTTGATAATTATCCATGATGATGATATTTCCTTGGTGTTGCCTACCATTGAGTATTGGTTGAAGTTGAGATTTATTTCGTGGAGCTAATTGCTTAAGCGATATCGGTATAGCTGTTTACCTTGCCGGGATGATTTGGTTTCTATTGTTGACTCCCTTTCCGGGTCGTTATGATTTTTATTATTGTTTATACTATTGATTTCCTTGCTGGATTGTTGTCATTGATTTGTTTGGGTGACAGAGAGTGTAAAAGCACGAAGGGTGATGTCGTGCATGATATTGTAAGTGAGAGTAAAATCACGAAGGGTGATGTCGTGCCATATTATGAAATTTAAAAGCATGAAGGGTGATGTCGTGCCTTTTCTATTTATTTATGGGGAGGATGAGAGTAAAACCACGAAGGGTGATGCCGTGCCGATTTTATTATTATTTGGTGAGGATGAGAGTAAAAGCACGAAGGGTGATGATGTGCCGTTTCTATTGATTTATGGTGAGAATGAGAGTAAAAGCACGAAGGGCGATGCCGTGAACTTCTCTTTGTATTATCATTTCTGTTATTTCAAGTTTGATACTTACTGAACTTGTTTTTGTGTTATTATCTCCGTTGTTTCCTGTTTGATATTTACTGCACCTGTTTATGTGTTATTATCTTCGTTGTTTCCTGTTTGATATTTACTGCACTTGTTTCATTGTTATTAATTTCGTTGTTTCAATTTGGATATTCACATTGTCACCTTACTTCATTATTGACATGACTTGATATCTCCCCCCCCCCCACTGTACCGCATGACTAATTATGAACTATGGGACGGAGATCCCGGTTGCTTTATCTCGACGAATTTGTATTTGAAGGATACTTATTGGAAAGGTGTAGTTGAAAGGCTATTATCTCGGAAGGCATATTTGAAAAACATTTATTCTCGGAGAAAACTATGAGTGAAGGACATTTATTGAAAAAGTATATTTTTAAAACATTTATCTTGGAGGAATTATATTTAAGGATTTTCTTTTTGCGAACTATGTATATATATATTTGGAGGAAGTACCTTTCAAAAGAAGTTCCCTATTTTGAAATTAATATACTTTAAGGTTTTCAATTTAAACTTGTGGGTGAAAGGTTACATTCGAAATTTTGACTGAATTACTGGAGCTGTTTGCTAAGGTCTGAGGTAGATATTTTATTGCAGTGCTGAGTTATCAGTATTCATACTGTGTTGTGGTTTCCGGTTTTTGACTTGTGTTTTAGTCCATCCTTCTGTGTATAACTATGTTGTTCCATTTTTGTTTGCTACATTCCCTTCTTTATTTTAGTTGTTCTGCTGTTTACTATATTGTGTAGTCATTAGACAGATTTACTATTTCGTCATCTTCTATATTTATGTCTGTTTCTTTTATTAGATCAGTGGTGTCTGGACTAGTCCTTGTCACTACTTCACCGAGGTTAGTCTTGATACTTACAGAGCACCGCAGTGGTGTGCTCATACTACGCTTCTGCATATTTTTGTGCAGCTTCTAGGTTTTTGCATAGCCGGTCGATCGATAGTTAGCAACGCGGTTGCTGTTGTGGAGACTCAAGGTAAAATCGCTTCAGCGTTCGCGGTTTCGAAGTCACCGTCTTGTATTTTGTTTATACATTGTTGTATTTACTTCCGAACAGTGGAAATTAGAAATTTTAGTGTAAATTCTTAAAAGCTTATGACTTGTACTTACCAGGTTTTGGAAAAATGCATAAAGTGTTGAAATTTATTTCAAAAAGCACTTAAGTGATTCTTATATTGTAAGTAATGGTTGTTAATTATAGGCTTACCTAGTCCTTAAGACTAGGTGTCGTCACGATACTCAATGGAGGGTAAACTGGGTCGTGAAAAGTTGGTATCAGAGCTCTAGGTTCATAGGTGCTACGAGTCATAAGCGAGTTTAGTAGAGTCTTGCGGATCGGTACGGAGACGTCTGTACATATCTTTGAGAGGCTACGAAACTATTAGGACAATTTCACTTCCTTCATTCCTATCGTGCGAGTTCGTTGATCTTGAAGTTTAAAATTTATCGTTCCATTCTCTCACCGATGGTGAGGACACGAGATGCGGTTCCTGATGATATTACCCCCGAGGAAGATGTCGCTAGGGGCAGAGGCAAAGGTCGACAAGAAGCACGTGTCGCAGTTTGGGCACCTACCAGAGCAGCCGTAGAGGAGCCGTCAGTAGTCCCGGTTGGAGATCAGGTACTGGAGACGCCTGTTGTTACGCCAGGACTTCGGGAGACCTGGGCGCAATTTTGAGTATAATTGGTATATTGATTCAGGCAGGGTTGATTCCAGTGCACCAGCTACTCCGCGGATCAGGGGAGGAGTTTAGACTCCATCCGTCTACACTCCAGAGCAACGAGATCATGTTAGTCAAGTTCCAGGTGTCATGGCAGCACATCTTGTGGTCGTAGTTCAGCCCGTGGTTAGGGCAGCAGCATCTGAAGAACAACTCAGACTTGAGAGGTACAAGGATTACCACCCTCCTACTTTCAGTGGATTGGCGACGGATAATTCCAGAGTTTTCTGGAGGTGTGTCACTGCTTTGTTCGTACTAGGGGTATTGCAGAGTCGAGTGGGGTTGTTTTTGTCACGTCTCAGCTTAGAGGAGAGTCTTATCAGTGGTGGCGGGCATATTAGTTGGGTAGCCCGGCCGAATCAGCTTCACTTACATGGGGTCAGTTTTCAGAGATGTTCTTGAGAGAGTTTGCATCTCAGTCCCTCCGAAGGGAATGGCGCATGGAGTTTGAGCAGTTGCGTCAGGGCACTAGGTCAGTATTAGAGTATGCAGTCAGATTCAGTGAGTTGGCCAGATATGAACCTCACTTGGTTGTTTCAGTTAGGGGAGATTCCGCAGATTTATTAAGGGACTCATGCATGATATTCAGTTCAGCATGACTCGAGAGTTAAAGTCAGATGTCTTGTTTCAGTAGGCAGTAGGGATCGCTCGCCGGTTAGAGGGCATGTGGGACCGAGATCGAAAGGACAAACGAGATCAAGAGAGAGAACAGGTAAGCGAGGAGGCCATATAGGCCGAAGAGATTTACTGGTCCTTATTATGGAAGTAGGGTACCACACGGTAGAGGTTTTGTGGGCCAGCCAATTCAGTTTGCATTACCATCTTCGCATGGGATTTCAGGTACTCATGGGTCTCAGAGTACTCGTATTGTACAGCTTCCACAGCCATGTCGGCAAAGAGGTTGTTCGAGTGTGGAGATACCAGTCACAGGGTGAGAGATTGTCCCAAGATTCAGTCGGGTGTGCACAGCAGGGTATTTAGGTGAGTAGAGGGCGCCCAAGAGGGGGAGGTCTGACCTGCTGATGTGGTTCATATAGTAGGCTGGAGGCCGTTGTGCCAAATATTATCACATAGGTATGTTTTGATGTGTTACAGAGGGGCACCAAATGTATTTCGTTATAGTTCTGCTGGTCGGGACGAGTTCCCTTATTTGTTGTTTCATTTATGAGTGAGTTTCATGCTTTGCACTCTGTTTTTCATGTTTGCTCCTGTTGGGAGATTCTATGAGTGGTAACCCGTGTCTATCATTGTTTTATTCATCATTAAGAGTGGTGAGACTAGAAGTGAGTCCTTGTTGTTCATCATGGTAGGATTATTGTGATTTTCCTAAGTATTTTGTTTACGAGCTGTGATTTAATACTCTATCGAGACGTGAGTTCAGTGAGCGTTATGATTTTATCAGTCGAGATGAGTTAGCGGGGAATTTCAATTAGTATGATATATTTTCAGTATATGATTTAAAGTTGAGGGCGAGGTCCTCGTGATATTTGTGATTCGATATGTTTGGACCGGGCTGAGTACTGTAGTGGAAATTTTATCAGGATAGGATCCTTGTGATTTGTTCATATGCTTTGCTTCTTCCTCGTTATATTGCTTTTGTAAGTCAGTATTGATAGAGAGTTGTGCCTATGGGCTTGTTTGATAGTTCCTTTATATGTTTCTCTTTTCATATTCAATCATTTTCGTTATGCGCTTCTTTAGTTTTAGCTTGCGGGATGTGTGCCCGGTGGTGTTAGTTGTGGCTTGGTGATTCGGGTCTCTAATAATGAGGTCTTCGTGTTTATTGCATTTCTTTCATAAGTGAGGCTAATTGCCAATGCAGAGTTGATTTCAGGCAACTATTGTGATCAAGTGTTATTTTGAACCCATGTGTGATGTGCTATATTGTGTGGTTGTACTTTATGGGTATAGTCATGAGTTGATGCAGATGGTTGAGGCTAATGCCGGATATGGATTTAGAATCGGGTCTTTTGGAAATGAGTAGAAGGTGAGAAATTGAGGTATGAAGCTTATCGGTGGTGATAGGAAGGCTATATTGCAGTTGTGATTGTGTCATCGGGCTTATGTAGGTTGGGGTGACGTGGGATCACCCGCGGGTGTGTGTTGGAATTGTACATTCAGTTATTGGATGAGTTCGAGGTGAATATTAGCACGTTCGAGGACGAATATTTGTTTTCAAAGGAGGAGAATGTAACGACCCGACCGATCATTTTGAGCATTTAAGCTTCGTTCGGTGGCGTAAGGTCTTGGAACATCTTCACATTGTGTATATCGACTTGCGTGCGTGGTTTGATTCAGTTACCAGATAATCCGGAGTCGAATTGGGAGAAAATTTTCAATTATGGAAGCTTAAGTGATGGAAGTTAACCGGAGATTTGACTTTTGTGTAAACGGCCTCGGAATGAGTTTTGGGTGAGGTCAACAACTTCGTATGATGACTTTGGACTTAGACGCGCGTTCGGAATTGGTTTTGGAGGTCCGTACAGTAATTTGAGATAATTCAGCGAAAGTTGGAAATTTGAGAAGTTTGACCACAGTTGACGTTTTAGGGTATCGGGGTCGGAATGCGATTCTGAGAGTTGGAGTAGCTCCGGTGTCACGACCCAAAACCTATGGGTTGTGATGGCGCCGGACACCACTGTCAGGCAAGCCAACCCCTTAATCAGTTGGAATACCTTCCTGTTTAAAAATTTTGAAATCGTTGCCTTTATTGCATTTCATAATCAAATAAATATTTATTTTTTTGTAAATTAAACGCGACAAGAAATCTATTTAATTCAATAAAACAAGACTCACACATCCCCAGTACCCGGTGACACAAGTACATGAGAAGTGTCTAAGAATTTATACAATTATATAACTCTTGTCCGAGAATTTAAATTGAACAAAGGTAATAAAGGAAAAATCGTAGGGACATAGGAGGGAGACTCTGCCAGCTGCGGAACGCCACGGAACAATGCAACCTGAGTAAGTCTCCGAATCAATCACTGCACTATGAGGGTACCTGTGCAACAAAATGCACAAAAAGTGTAGCATGAGTACATATACATATATATGTACCCAGTGAGTATCCCGTCTAAACTCGAAGAAGTAGTGACGAGAGGTCGACTAGATACTTACTAAGGTCCAGCAACATAATATAGAACAAGATAAGGCTAAAGCAATAGGCATGTGAAACAGTAAACATCAAGTATATGAACACATAATGTAACACAAGTAAGAGCACCAAGTACCAATTCCTTTTATTCAACAATACCTTGCCAATGCTGTCATGTGTGAACCAGACTCAAGTGTACATATACCGACACGGACAAGACAACAACATATACTGACATGGACAAGACAACCGGCCGGAGTCATAGGGTAGGTCATAAGGACTGAGGTCATAAGCTCCCCACGATCGCGAATCATACCTGCGACTCGTGTGCTGACTCGATAATAATAATAAGCTCCCACCAATCGTGAATCATACCTACGACTCATGTGCTGACTCGATAATAATAATAAGCTCCCCACGATCGCGAATCATACCTGCGACTCGTGTGCTGACTCGATAATAATAACATTTACATATAGGTACCTACGGGCACTGACTCGACCGTGAACTCAACAGGATTGTGTCAATATCATATCACTGATAGCCATTTAGGATTTACATCATCATAATTTTACCTTTCCCATGTCATTTCAATAATAAACACAATTTATAATACATACAATGGTTCAAATAAGGCACGAAATGGCATGCTCGTGGGTCCTACGGCTACCCGACATAGCAATATAGTCTCCATGTACGGACTCTCGTCACTTGGTACGTACGCGGCCCCCTCAACATGTACACATAGCAAACAAGGGAACCTACGGGGGCATTTCCCCGTTGCAAGTTTGGAAAGGAGACTCACCTCGCTCTGAAGATTCATCATCGGCTTCCAAGCCTCTACGACGACTAAAAATGGATGCGCACGCTCCCAAACTATCCAAATAACGATAATTCGATGAAAATATACTCAATAGATCATAACCAATTCAAATTACAAAGTTCCTCAGCCCGACTCACTGAAATGACCAAAATGCCCTCGGGCCCACGTGCTCGGACCTCGAAATTTCTTGAAGAAAAACTCTACCCGAAGCTTTACTAATTCAATAACACATTCTACTCAATTATTCATGCGAAATTCGTGGCTAAAATCCAAATTTCCAAATTTCTAGGTTTTCTTCAAAATACTAATTTTTCCACTAATTTTCCCTAACTTTCATGTTCTAATCCATGATATAATCTTGTATTTAACTTAGAAATAAGTAGAATGATCTTACCTCTGAAGCTTGGTTGAAATCTTCCTTGAAATGCTCTCAAAATCCGCCCATAGTCATGAAGAAATGAAGAAAAATGAGCTAAACCCGCTAAAATATCATTCTGCCCAGGTATTTACTCATCGTGATCGCAGAAAATGCTTCGCGATCGCGGAGAACAATTTTTCCAGCCAATAATTTACTCTTCGCGATCGCGGAGAACAATTGCCCAGCCTGCCCGGACAGCCTCCAGTAGAATAGTCATAACTTTTCTCACACAACTCCAAATAACAAATGGTTAAATGTTATGAAAACTAGACGCAAAGATCTACAACTTTCATGTGTTAGTCATCTTCCAATTCCTTATATCTTTCTAGATATAGTCTGGAAAAGTCAGCCCATGTGCAACACAACTTTCTTCTTCATCTTCCTGGACACCCTGTAGTGTAACAGCCATAACTCTTTTTACACGAATACAATAATGAATGGTTTAAATTTCTAGAAACTAGACACAAAGGGCTACAACTTGCATTTTTATACCATTTCAAAATTCCTTATAGATTGTGAGATACGAGCTTCCAAAGTCGAGTCAGTGTAGCAGAACATTTACTCTACGCGATCGCGATTCACTGGCCCGTTTCTCACATTTTACTCACCGCGATCGCGACCAATTCCCCGCGATCGCGTAGAACACTGCTGTAGCCAAAAACCAGCAGTTAAAAATGGCCTAGAAAAGGTCTGAAACCATCCCGAAACTCACCCGAGCCCCTCGGGACCTCGTCCAAACGTAACAAGAAGTCTGGAAACATATCACGGACTTAGTCGAGGCCTCAAATCACATCAAACAACGCCGAAAACACGAATTGCGCAAGAATTCAACTTTATGAACTTTGAAATTTCTAACTTTCACATCCGATGCCGAAACCTATCAAATCACGTCTGATTGACCCCAAATTTTGCACACAAGTCACATTCGACATTACGGACCTGCTCCAACTTTCGGAATCGCATTCCGACCCCGATATCAAAATTTCCACTTCCGGTCGGATTTTCTCAAAAACCTTCAAATTTCTATCTTTAGCCAAATGACCTTAAATTGACTTCCGGGTATCCGAATTCACTTCCGATCGCGCCCCCAACTTCAGAATCACCATACAAAGCTTTTCCCAGACTCGCAATCCCAAACGGACATCAATATCTCTGAAATGCTCTTTAAGCCAAACTTTAAGAAATTCCTTCAAAATGCTGACTTCCACAATATACGCCGAAACGCTCCTGGGTTATCCAAAACCCGTTCCGGAAATACGCCCAAGTCCGAAATCATCATACGAACCTGCTGGAACCTTCGAATCCTTATTCCGAGGTTGTTTACTTAAAATTCTAGTCTTACTCAATTTCTTCAACTTAAGGCTTCCGAAATGAAAATTTTCCTTTCAATTCGACTCCGAACCTCCTAAATTTCAACTCTGACCATACACACAAGTCACAATACCCGAAATGGAGCTGTTCATGACTCCCAACTACTGAATGTCGCGCTGGATCTTAAAATGACCGATCGGGTCGTTACATTCTCCCCCACTTAAACAGACGTTCGTCCTCGAACGTGCCAAGAACTGCCCCAGAATTATCTGAAATCACTATTTAACATCTCGTGCACCTGCCCGTGCTACCACAACCCAGTTGGGAACATTAGCTTGATCAAATCTGAAGATATCCTCCTTTATCCATACAATAAGCTCCATACTTAATTCTAACATTTGAAATTCTCTGTCAGGCTTGTTTCTAACATTTTAACACCGTATCAACTACCACACGAGGCACCAGAACACAACTGCGCGCCTTTGCTGAATCAGCACCATACACTGCATAGTTCATCATGTGACCACAATAACGCTCCCTGAACCTTAATAGCCAGAATTCTGCGAATTTGATGCTCTCAAGGCACCTCATCAGATACATTCATACATTCGGCTATAATGCTGACGATATCACCACAACGGAGGAGGAGTGTAGAAAATCATAACCATTTGCAGAGTTAACCACACGTTGAAATCTTTTCTCTAACCTTAGATCATCATCTCATTGCAAACCAATAATGGCAACTCCCTTGCAATATACTCGCATGATCCTAACACACCGATCCCAAATTTATAACTCTCGTCTCACCCAGTATGAATTGCTCAGATAACCAGTCACCCCAGGCATAACCAACAGTCCCACACGATGCCATAATGCGCCAAAAGGCCACAATTCGAACACGACACATAAGGAAACGACATCAGGAAGGGACTACCCGACTCACGCTATAAATATGAACTTTCCTCAAAGAAATAGGAAGTAAAACACAAGAATAATCATTATAGGAGTCTTGCTCAACATCACATTGTTGCGGCGCGCAACCCGATCCAAATAACATACCCGTGGCGGCGTGCCACCCGATCCCGTCATAGGATTTACATAAAGAAATATATACACAGAGCTGAATTGCTCACTAATACAATTTACTGACATCGGTAACAAGCACGCTAAGTGCATAATACCATTCTGGGGAGACTGATAGAGCCATATGCTACAAACTCCAGCACGACTGAGGTGCGATATATAATCTGAATCTTAGGAGCCATCCTGGTCACATCACCACATCACTACGCGGAATCTCAACATGTAAGAAATTACCAAGCCGTTTCACAACTCACACGTCACAATCGCAATATCACATGAATTTGACAAAGACGGGACAACACCTGATATCCCAATGCCCTTCCTTGAGGAGTGCCATACTGAAATTAACACTACTGACTAGCATGAAGCCCAAAATCTTGTTTAAGTCAATTTACTCACTCCAAGCTGATTCTGATCACACTGAACTTAGGCCGATAGCCTTACCTGGGTTCATAATACCCCAATTCCCCTCATAATACATATGAACCACCATCATAGCCGGGACAAAACACCCCAAAATCCGCAACTAACTGGATCGAACACCTTCAAGGCATATATTCTCAAATAAGCAATATTATACCTCCTTATACTTAGTCTAAATCTGCAATCAATCAGGTGACTACAAGTCACACTCACATAACCTTCCCGTGGTCACACTCCCACGGCTTTTCCGCACAAGGAAATAAGTATGCACATTCATACCACCGATCATCCTAAGGCTGTAAAACAATTCTAGGGCCCGTAACCAGGATACAAAGCCTCGTTCACCAAACACCAAACTCAGATGACACTGAAGACAATTTCAGTTCATTCTAGACATTCAAATCCCTTGTTCTTGCTCCTCTGAGCTCGTGACACCTTTGTCAACACCAAACTGCAAATCTCAAATTCTTATTTCCAATTACATACTGTTCACTGCACCCAACGTGCCGATAAGGAATGACATAGGAATTACATCATAACTCCTGAACCACTAATAGGGTAAACACTTCACCACACATGGATACCTTTTACTCACCTCAAATCATGAGCATCACAACAACACACAAGTGAGTTCTCACCATCACAATATATGCAAATCCTCAAGTAGTGGACTGAAGCATCATAACCCTTCGGGATCCGCCTACACCTGACAGGCCGTAGTACTTGAATGCTTCCAACCGAAATCTATTACGACGGCCGACGGCCCCACACACATCTGCACAAACCATACACATACTCAAACATAGATAAAGAGTTGATCCCTGTCGTACATGTACCATTTCAACCAAGTCTAACCAATCTATCTTCTTTTAACCATCGCAATTCCCTCAGAGATAGTAGTAACTTCCTCCAACTCATCGCAACTCAACCCTCACTCATCCCGGGTGACTTTGAATTTACGAGACCATGCTGCCTAAATTCCGCAACCCGTCTCACAACCCCCTGATAATCTTTCTACAACTTGGAGTCTATTTCCCTCACTCCTCCGATACTATCCAGCGTGCTGAAATAGCATAGAATACTTCAACCATCTTCCTTCCTCTTAGAAATTATACTGCAGAAGCTTGATTCTTAATTATACTGCTGCCTGAAAACCTTAAACACCGCATTCTCTAACTTTGATCATTAGGACCACTACTGAGAGTCACCCACTCTGACTGGCCCCGAATACAATCAACTCCGAAGGCTCTCCTAGAACATGAACACTCTTTTCAACGAAGCACGTGACTGAGTCACTACCTTTACAACTTGCCTATGTCTTAAGCACAAATTCTTAGTCTTCCAGAGCCTATCCCTGGTCCAATAGGACCAATTTGCACATTTTTCTCATATGCCATGCTCACTTACCGATATACTCTTTTCCCTTAGCTGTAACATCTTGCCGATACGCCGAGAAATCCGCAATCCCATTAGAGCACAATCCTACGACCCAACTGCAGGTGGTGGGACTCCCCCACTTAACCCGAAGCTACTTCTTGCACTCCTCTAGTCCCTGCTGAGATCCTTTTCTCCTTTGATGACATGACATTGTCCCACCAATCCACCCAATTCTTCCGAATTCTCCCGTTAGCCTCCCTTAAATATTTGAATTTTCTAACACCATTCACACATTCTACCTCCTACCGACTAGCCACTAGGACTCCGCATAGAACTTACCATCCCTACAACCGTTAACCTTCTCACAAAAGACAACCCACTCGAGGAAACTAGCCAACTGACACCTACCATTGTGCTATGATTCTCACTTTCTACAATATCAAGACCCCCATCCTAAGCCTGTATCCATTTACCATCTTTACCAATCTGTCCGCTCTTCCTGGACATCTACTAAACAGGCTACCACATCTTCTGATTCATCACTAAGACGCCGCTCTCCCACTTTGCCCAATTCATTCCCTTAAGTGCTACCTGACTTCCTTTCCTTACACTTGATCTTCTAGAATTGTTACCACTGCTTAGCACTTCTCACGTATCTTCCTTCATCGTATGATGCCCTCCTGCTGCCTCAATTTAATACTGCCCTTCGTAGCTCTTAAACCAACATATCATCACAACTTTAAATCTTTACGAAGATCATCTTCCTCGAATCGCCTTCATTAAAAGTAACTGTTCAATTCTGAACTACTACACACCACGATCTCTGACAACCGCTTCCTCAACACCGCTTCACAACACTCTAACCCCATGCGACCTAAGAGCTATAACACCGGCGAATTTAACATATTCTATTCGATCAAACGGCGATACCACACCACAGGTGAATATTCCACCTTTCCCAATGACACCCAACCTCGATACTTTATCAACCCAAATTGGACCATTCATAATCCAAATGCCTTTCTTCTACCGGAACTAAAAATACCAAAATCTCGAAACCACACTCTAAGAAGACCACCCTTCAAGCCATTCATCACCCCTAACACATGGGCAAGCATTCTACCGCCATATCAGCATCGCGCGATATCCAATCGAAACATCATCACTATCCGAGCATAGCCTCAAGGCTCTCAGAAACACAGCTACTAAGCTGAAATAACATCATATTCTACTGCAGGGCGATAACAACAGTCCATTCGACTAAGCATGAAGAACATCACACACCGTATCTGTAGCCCCATTACAATTACTCAAACTCTCAATTATAGGAAGCGCTTCGCGACGTATAAGATTGAGTAGGAAGAATCATAGGCATAAGCCTTAAAGTAATCAAATCGCACGATGAGGAATCAAGAAGGGAAGTTCTCCTAACAGCCCTGTAGCCTCTCAAAGATAAGTACAGACGTCTACGTACCGATCCACAAGACTCTACTAGACTTGCTCATGACTCGTGAAACCTACAGGAACCCAGAGCTCTGATACCACGTTGTCACGACCCAAAACCTATGGGTTGTGATGGCGCCAGACACCACTGTCAGGCAAGCCAACCCCTTAATCAGTTGGAATACCTTCTTGTTTAACAATTTCGAAATCGTTGCCTTTATTGCATTTCATAATCAATAAAACCGAAGCACAACTAAGATGTGATATATTATCTGCATCTCGAGAGCCATCCTGCTCACATAACACCACAAGCTACGCGGGACCTCAACACATGTGTGAATAATCAAGTCGTCTCACAGCCCGCATGACACAATAGAGATCTACATGGAATAGCTGACGACGGGAATAACATCCAATGCCCGACGACTCCTCCGTATGCAATGCTAAGATGAATGAACACATCCGGCCTGACGTAGGGCCCACACTCACATTAGACCCACTAACGGACCTCAAACCTATTTCGGTCATACCGTACTAGGCCAATAACTTTCCAAGAATCCACAGTGGCCCCATTCATGACAGACACGAGCAACCGTCCACTCTAGAAAAAACTCCCACAGTTCACAACCAAAGGAATAGAGCGCCTTCCAGGCATAAGCTCTCACATTGACGATAGTACCAAAAATCTTCATACTTTGTTTCAATGTTTAACAATCAAGTGACTAACATGTCACACTTATACAAATCTCCCCGTGGGGTATGCTCCCCCGACCTTCTGCACCAGGTAGCAAAGTCTGCACCTCTACACCACCAACCGTACTAATTCTGTAAAGCCAACCAAGAGTCCACAAATCAATACACGATGCCGCTTACACAGAATGCCGTTCTCATGTGACACTAAAGAAAATGCCAGGTTACTCTGAACATCTGAATTTTCCCCTACTCATCCGAGCCCATGAATTTCTCGTCAACACCGAACCACACCCTTATATGCCGTTACGCGAGAGTATAAGAATTCATCATAAACCCTGAACTAATAGTACAATAAGCACTCCACTGGATAGGAACATTTCCCTTAACTCATTTCAGAAGAACCATTACAACACACAAGACACAACTGTATCCCCAACCACAAAAAATAAAACCTGAAGTCGTGGTCTAAACCGTCATAACTCTTCCATGATCCATTTACAAATAACAAGGCCACTATATTCAAATACATCCAAATCAATCAAATAATAGTGGCTGTCAAGCCCACACGTACAACTACGAATCAACTGCATAGCTTACATACCGAAGGACTAATCATTGCAACAATCATGTATTCAAACCATTACTAACCGACCCAATCCGAAGTAGTTTCTCCCGTTCCTCCAATATTGCCCCGCAGATCTAATGATAACATAGGATTTCCCCAAGTATTCCTCACACTCTGCTACAAAATCCCGGTCTTCAGTCACATAATGGACCCCAAAAATCCTTGCACACTACACCTTAATTTTTGAACCCACTAGGACCGTTGTTCAAAGTCACCCACTCTGACTAGGTCCCAAATATAACAAAACTCCAACGCTCTGCTAGCACGTGAACACCCTATCAAAGAACCACCCGACTGAATTCTTTTCCTTTTACATTACACCCACAAGAAGCATAAACTTGGACTCTTTCCAAAACCTGCCCATGAATTGATAAGGCGGAATATAATGCACATAATCAATTTTCTTGCTCGAATATCCCCTGATGTTTTCTTTTTCTTAGTCATAATTAATCCACCAACGCATCTATAACTAGAACCTCACTAGCAGACAAATACTTCATGCAATCATAGACGGTGGGGCTCCCTCACTTAGCTTTAAGCTACAACGATTTAAACCAAGAACTCACAAAGATTTGTCTTTCTCAATTACCATGATCTCGCACCGTCAACCCGCCTAATTTCTTGTAGGTTCTTACTAAATTTTTCATGAACATTCCGAATTATCAGCCATAATCGTATACTCGACTTTTTGCTTTAGGTAGAACTCTTCGTAGAAACTTCATCAAAATCACACAACTGCCGACATGTCCACAGGAGATAACCCACCTATGGAATTCTCCCAATGACGCTGCACTGGGTACAACTACCACGAAATCAGTAACCCTCCTGAGCTCGTGCTCATCCACCAGTTGTACAAGTCCGTTCACTCCCCATTGACATCAACTAAAAGTGCGACAATACATTCCAAACTCAAAGTCATGTTGCATCCCAACGATAATCAAGTTTTTCACACCCCTCTTCCTTTCAAGCGAACTCCTTTCTGCCATATTCAATGTTCCTCATTACAGTAGCCACCATCCCAAATACAATCCATAGACCTAGTCACTTTTCCACCATGATTTCCTAAGCGCTCTAGAATTTCTTCAAGCAAGTGGCTTCCTACCACATAACTCATATGCTACTCTGCTACTCCCACTTCGGTTAAACCACCTCCTTTAAGAAACTTCTCAACCTTTGCTCTTCATACTTGACCGCTAGTAATTTGAATGATCAGAAGGCTTAGCTTTATAAATGGATATATTTCTTACCATTTTGATTAGTATGTTGATACTTATTTTTTACTTTAGTTAGGCATATTATATAAATATTAAATTGCCTTTTTAGTTTATCTTCAAAGTAAATAAAATGCAACCCATGAATCCACTTGTCAAGTAATCAAGGGCCTCATATAAGTATGACGTGAAATATGATACACAAAATAAAATTTCTCTAGGACCTAGGTGCTCTAAGAATTTCAAAGTCTAATTGACATTAAATAAATATGGGAGTGGGCATGAACCCTAAAAATGAAGAAGAAGATAAGATACAGAGAGAGAGTTGTAAGAAAAATAGTAGATAATATTAGCAAAGAACAAGACGGACACAAGAACAACTTATCAAAAAATATTGTGTCGTGGCAAGCCACTGCCTTGAAAGCGATTTCGACCCAACTGGGTACAAATCATTAGATCATTCACTTCTCAAGGTTCCACTGCACCTCCAAACCGTGCACTTGGGCAGGAAGTCTGGAATTTGCACAAAAAAATGCGCAGAAATCGGTTGAAGAAGAAGAGTTGGCGAAGGTGTTTTTCTATGTTTGACTATTCACAAAGAAGACTGCCTTTTGTAGGCAAAGCTGTTGGACAGTTACAGATGAAGAAATTAATTTGTAGCTGTTGCAGAAATTGAAATGGAGCCATTATGAAATTAACTACAGTTGTTACAAAAATTAAAATCATGGTTGTTACTAAGTAATAAATTGGACGTTACAAAATCCACTTCAAAGAGAATGACTTTGGACATATTCTGGTAAGAGTGTATTTGGACACTTTTTTGGTATGTTTAAAAAATGAAGAAATAATTTTAGCAAAACCAGATTTTGATTATACCTCACGTATTTCTCGCTCAGAGGGGGGCAAATCGACCCGTTTTGCCTCCAGGACCAATTTCTCATGTACGCGAAACCACTCTCTTTTATTAGCTCTTTACAAGCCCAACAAAGAGAAATTCATTATAAAGAGAAGAAAGAAACTTTTCACAATAGATGAGGGACACTTTGTATTTCAGAAAAGACAAAGAAGTAAAGAAGAAAAATGAACTACAAGAAAATATTTGACTTTGCATTACCAAGTATAAATAATACCAATAATACCCCACTAATGCAAAGACAAACATAGAATAAGAACGATTCTGAGCCAAAGAAGGAACATGTACTTAAGCGTCAATATATTTCGAATTGAATTGACACGTAGTAAAATGAGGCAACATGTAACACCTACAAAGTGAAGTACTCTTGAACTGAATGGACACTAGTTGAGACCGCACAACACATACTATATCCTTAATTTTTATGCGAACTCCGTAATACTAACAAAGTGCTTTTATGGTCATTCACATACCTTGGGTCTCATGAGTGCTCTAGAAAGACACCCCAAGTCTTTCATAAAAGGTGACCGCACCTTTACACTCATGTAGGTGATTACATCAAGTCTATCTACACATAGACCACCTTAAGGCTATGGAATCATTAAGAGAAAAATAAGCTCAACCTTATAAAGCACTACCACGCTTCATAGGAAATGCAGTGCATATTGAGGTCTCATATGGATTCGCTTGACCACAAACGGGTATCCACCATACTTCCTCAATCCATGGGCTTTAGCTCCATACCCCTCGCGTTTCAAGGATAACTCTCCTTTCCAAGCCCTTGATTAAAGGATCTGCCAAATTTCTTTCGGATCTTACATATTCCAAGGAAATAACACCATGTTTCAACAACTATTTTATCGCACCATGCCTAATGCGGATATGTCTTCTCTTTCCATTGTATGCATTATTTTTGGAAATTCCAATTGCCACCTGTGAGTCACAATGTAAAGAAACTGGTGAAGCTTCTCTTCCCCACAAAGGCACGTCTATCAATAAATTTCTCAACCGCTCAGTTTCTTGCCCTGCCAACTCAAGAGCAATGAATTCAGACTCCATAGTAGATCGTGCTATACAAGTCTGTGTCGAAGACTTCCATGAAATAGCACCTTCACCCAAAGTAAACACATAACCACTAGTGGAGCTAACTTCATCATTGTCAGTAACCCAATTTGCATCACAAAATCCTTCTAAAACAGCAGGAAATTTATCCTCTCAAATACTTTAGCAAACGATGAAGAGCATTCCAATGTTCACTATTGGGGTTGTGAGTATATCTACTCAATCTACTAACAACATAAGCAATATCATGTCATGTATAATTCATGAGAAATATTACACTACCAGTTATCTTAGCATATTCAGTTTGAGAAATACTGGATTCCTTATTATTTTTCAAGTGTATGCTACGATCATAAAGAGTTCTCATAGAAGCTACATCAAAACAATTAAAACTTTTCAATATTTTCTCAATATAATGAGACTGAGATAACATAAAAACCATTAGAAGTTTTTTTTATTTTAATCCCTAAAATCACATATGCTTCTCCAAGATCTTTCATTCAAATTTAGAAGAAAACAAATTCTTAGTCTCATTAACAACATTCACATTAGGTCCAACGATTAACATATCATCCACATACAGACATATAATCAAACAATATGATCCTATAATCTTGGAATAAACACAAGTATCAGATGCATTAACAACAAAACCATTATCCACTAATGTGCTATTAAACTTTTCATACCAATGCTTTGGTGCCTGTTTTAGATCATAAATAGACTTTCTCAATTTGCATGCTTTATTCTCATGTCCTTGGATCACAAAACCCTCAAGTCGAGTCATATAAATCTCTTCCTCTAAATCACCATTTAGGAAAGCAATTTTAACATCCATTTGATGCATCACTAAACTATGAATAGCGACTAAAGCAACAAGAGTTATAATAGTCGTTATCTTAGTTACAGGAGAATAAGTGTCAACAATGCCTTTCTTTTGGTTAAAACCCCTAATAACAGGTCTAGAATTATATTTCTCAATTGTACCATCATGTCTCAATTTTTTATATCCACTTGCTACTTATGGGTTTATAACCTTTAGGCAAATCAAACAAGTCCTCAAGTGTGATTAGAAACTATAGGGTGAAATTCACTTTTAATGGCATCTTTTAAAAAATTAGCATATATTGACCTCATTGCTTCATTATAAGTCTTAGGGTCTTCTTCTATTTAATAAATAACACTAATTCATCATTCAAAACTTCAAGGTCAATAATTTCAGTCAAGAAGTAGTGATAAAGTCCGGATCAAATCTAGCTTCAATTCTACGTCTCTTACTCTGTCTAAGTTCATTTTCATGCTCATTAGAAGTAATACTTGAAGAAGACAAAATATGATAATTAACAGACATATATGTAGAAGCATTGTTAGTCACATTACCAAGCACATTATTTTTTAATGGAAAAACATGCTCAAAAAATTTTGCATCTGTAGATTCAAAAATAGAACTGTCATGCAAAGACATAACTATACACAACACTATTTTGAGCATAACCAATGAAAATAACATAAAATATCTTGGGTCCAACAGTTACTTGTTTAAAATCCGGTAGACCAACCTTAGCCAAACACCCTCACACTTTTAAAATTTTCAAGTTAGGGGCAAGCCCTTTCCATAAATCATTCATGGTTTTATCTATCTTCTTATGAGGGACTTTATTAAGAACATAGCATACAGATAAACTATCCCCCTCCCCCGGTATATTATCAGATAACCTGAACTTAAAAGCATAGAATTCATCATTTCCTTAAGGGTTCTATTTTTCTGTTCGGCGATACCATTTTGTTGGGGAGTATAGGGAGAACTAATCTCATGTATAATACCATTTTTCTCACAAAAGACTTCTAGAGTATTAGTACTATATTCACCACACCTGTCAGACCTAAGTCTCTTAATTTTTCCGTTTAACTGATTTTCTACTTCTGCCTTGTATTTCAAAACATACTTTCAGCCACATCTTTTGGCTTAAGAAAATATACCTTAGTGTATCTATAAAAGTCATCTATAAAAGTGATATAGTATTTATTTCCACCCTTACTAACAGTGTTCTAGAAATCTGCTAAGTCTGAATACACTAGTTCAAGTCTGCCTTTCTACTTGTTAAATTCTTAAAGGGCTTTTTGGTATGTTTTGCTTCTACACAAATAGGACACTAAGAAGAATTATCAACAGTAACTGCAAGAATTAATTCCATTTTTCTAAGTCTTTTAATAGAAGCAATATAAATATGACCTAGTATACCATGCCATAAATCAATAGACAATATAAGTAGAATTGAATGTACTAGAATTATTAGTAATCTCTTGAGCGATGCTCAGTTGTAATGACCCGACCGGTCGTTTTGAGCATTTGCACTTTGCTAGGTAGTTTGGGGGCACGAGTAACGCCATATGATATATTAGGACTTGTGTGCAAAATTTGAGTTCATTCCAAGTGTATTTGATATGTTTCGGTGTGAGTTTTTGGAAGTCGAAAGTTCGAATAAGTTTGATTTGAGGTGCGTTTCGTCATTTCGATATTGTTATGCGTGATTTGAGGCTTCGAGTAAGTCTGTGATATGTTATGTGACTTATTCGAATGCTCGTACGAGACCCCGAGGGGCTCGGGTGAGTTTCAGATTAATGGTTGTGTTGCGCTCGTTTTTATTATCTTTTGACGTCGTTTCTTCAAGCATAAACGGTACCACATTGAACAAATGAGCTCCGATTTCTGCTTTGGTTGAAGCATTAGATCTGTATCATAATTACAGATTCGTAGTAAAAAAGAATCATCGAATTTGGACATCGTATGAGGATTTTATGGTCATTTTACTAAGAATTGGGTTGCCAAAATTTTCAAATTAATTATGAAATTGCCACTTCTTTCGTATTAAAATTTTTACACTATTTTCAAATATTGAAACCAACATATCTACTTCATTATAAGGTCAAATGGAGTGATTCAAAAGCCTATCTTGACTGAAATTTCACAAAGAATCCATTGGAGATATCAAAATTAAGTTTTGTGATCGTTTGGCATGCAAAACAAGTCAGAACAGCTGCCAAAAGTACTTAATATCGAATGTTTGTTCATGTGGTCATATTTTGTGTTGGGGGGGTCCGATTTGGAAAAATTTTGGAGGAGATTTTCACTATATAGATTGGGGTAAGTGTTATATACTTGATTTTTGTTATATTTCATGAACTCATCTTCATTGTTTGCATTTGATTGATGGTTTCAAAGTGAAATTTGGGGATTTTGTCTAAAATTTCATAAAGTAATTTTTTGAGTTTTGAACATCGATTAGGAGTCGTATTTGAGTGAAACTAGTATGGTTGGACTCGTAATTGAATGATTTATCTGATTTATGATTTTTGTCGGGTTACGAGGCGCGGGCCCAAGTTGGGATTTTTTGTCGATTTTGGGATTTTGATTAAAGAATCGAGCTTTTTAGATTGGGATTGGTTCCTTTAGAATTGTTTGATGTATTTGAGTTATTTTTGGTTAATTTCGAGCCGTTCAGAGGTTGGAACGAGTGGGATGGCATTTTTGGAGCATCGCTTGGCTTGCTCGGTATTGGAATTGACTTGTTCGAGGTAAGTAACTCTTCTAAACTTAGTGTTGAGGGTATGAAACCCCGCAATACGTGTTATGTGACTAGTGTTGAGGTGACGCACATGCTAGGTGATGGGCGCATGGGCGTGCACCCTGTGAATTGGGAATCTGAGGTTCCCATGGCACTGTATAGTGGCCCTATCTTGTTATTATCTGTGTCCCACCATGTGATATAGTAGTTGAGCTGACAATCATGCTAGATATCATGCTTAGACTTATGTCGATACTGTTTGGACCCATTGAGGTCATTTCTGCTGTGGAGTTATATGCTTTCATTGTTTTATATACTCAGTCATAAGCACTCATATTCATATCATATCTCAGTTTCTGTTGTTATTTATTGATACATCACATCATCATATCTGGGCTAGTTTGATGACATAGTGAGCCCGAGAGAGAGAGAGAGACTGGAGAGATTGATGACTGAGTGAGGCGAGGGCCTGATTGTGAGGATATTTTAGAGTGAGGTCGGGGGTCTGATTGTGAGGATATTTATGAGTGAGGCCGAGTGCTTGATTGTGAGGATATTTATGAGCGAGGTTGAGGGCTTGATTGTGAGGATATTATGAGTGAGGTCGAGGGCCTGATTGTGAGGATATATATGTCACGCCCCAAACTAGGGGAGGCACGACTGGCACTCGATACTATATTCGATCGAGTT
>ML284569.1:6236-30799 GCA_005239495.1 Nicotiana undulata
CCCTCTCCCTTTTTTTATAATCGGGTTGACCTAACTTCTATTTTTATCGTTAGGTCGGAGAGCTCCCAGGAGGGCGAAGCTCCTACGCTCGCCTTCCGTCAACCGAGTGCTACAATGGGGTCTCACTTGTTGCGACTGTGGGCAAGTCTGTTTAGACGATCACTTCTTCCCAGACCCCGGCATTGCGCTGATCTCGGCCAAACCCACACCACAATTTAGTAGTGAGGCGGTCGATGCAATAATAAACCCAACGGAGGTCGGGATCGAATCCACATGGATTTAGAATAGGGATTAGGCGTATATCTAGTTTGATTGTATGTTTTGACTCAAATTACACTTCCACAATATTGATTGGTGTTCTACTTCTACTTTGTTATATTGTATGCAAGTATAAAACTACGAGACAATATTTTTGGTTTTGAGTTGTTTTTCAAATGATAAAAGGATCTAGGGTCGTGACTTCCACCTAGGTGGTTACCTAATGGGTTGTAAACTCTAGGGAAAATTTGATTAGTTGGGGTCGTAATATAGTAATCATACCGGGGTACTCACTATATACCTCTCGGTAGTTTGAGTGATTTTGCCCAATTTCGCTCCTCAAGTCCAAATGGGTATTGCACAATACAAGTGATAATAGCTCAATTCAGGTCTTACTATCTCTAGATTCAACCCTTTAATTAGAGCTATCAATTTCTTAAGTTCACCCCAATTTTTTGTTAGCCAAGTTTTCCTAGACTTAGTCTCTCTTTCTCAAGTAGAGACTAAGCCAATTAGGCATGAATCAATGTTTGAAACCATTAATTCTTGATTTTAAGCAAGAACTAGTCTAAATATCACTAACCCAATCACAAACAAGCCCTAATTCAAACACCCATCAAATACCCACACTAGGGTTGGGTCACAACCTTAGCAAAAAATTTAGCTACTCATGAAAATTGCAGAAATTAAAGAAGAAATAAAGATAGAATCCATAATAATTAATTATGGGGTGAGCATCTAATGTTTGAAAAAAAATCTAGTACAAAATTACTTAAAGCAGTAAAGAAAAACAGCTCAGGTGCTCTTACAAAACAAAACTTGACCTAAAAATAACAAAAAGTCCTATTTATACTAAGTTAAAAATATTGTACCCCTGCGGAGGTTGTGCGGCCGCATAATTCTGAGTGCGGTCCACACTCTGAGCTTGACTGGTCAACGGGGCCTTCTTCGGTTGCATAAAAGTGAGATACGGTCGCACTTGATATAGTTGTGTGTGCCGCACATTTCTGAGTGCGACCTCACACTTGGTTTGAACTGGGATCTGGATTTGACTTTGTGGACCGCACATTTGTGAGCGCGGCCGCACACTGGCTTCTGCGGCCGCACAATGGATTGAGTAAAGGGATAATGTCGCTTTTACTAATATAGTCCCGAGTTGGTAATTAGAGTTAGAAGCTTCACAACTTCATCCACTCACCTCCACGGGCGAATATAGTCTACTAGACTCTTTCTTGGCTAGTCTAGTAGACTATTCTAGGTCATTCGGAAGGGCTCCGTATAGTTTTGGGGTGTAACGTTGTGGTTGTTCCCCCTCTTTTAAGTCGAGTGACTTCGCACCTATTCTTACCAAGAAAAACGAGTTCCAGAGGCATCTTCCATTTATATCGATTTGGGTTTTTCCGCACCATATTTTGATCTTCATGCGGTCTACACATCTTCTACTCGAGGTTCTCTGAATCTACTCCTCCGCAGTCTGCATAATAGTGAATATGGACGCACGCTGACTTCTGCGGCCGCACAATACTTCTGCGGCTGCGTAATACTTGTGCGGTCCGCACAACTATAGTTCTCAAAATTTCCAAGTCTCTGAACCTCTATTCTGCAGCCGCAAAACAATTATGTCATCCGCATACTCTGAAGCTGAATTTGACAGAGTTTCTTCATTGTCTGCGGCCGCAAACAGAATTGTGTGGTCTGCACTCTAAGCACTTTTGCCATGTTTTTGTCCTTGTCCAATTTTGACTCTTTTGTGAGTTGATTTTCACTTTTTGGCTCGTTTCCCATTATTCGTGCAAGAAATCTCATTTCATTAGTTCTCGGGGACACCGTTAAGCATTTTTGAGCTAAAACTCAAGTAAAAGAGGCCAAATAAGCGGTTAAAATCCCTACTTATCATGCGTTGACCTAGTCGACCATCGGCGGCCCCAACAACAGAGATTCCGGCACCTCCCGTGTTATAATTGGTAGATGAGTCGTAACTGAGAGAGAAGGACTTAGTTCCGCTTAAAAGGAGGAGGGTGGAATTCGGCAGCGAGACAATTAGAGCCGAGGAATCCACAAAGAGCGACTCTAAACCGGTCGCGGCTGCATCGAAGAGTGAGATGGACCTACCAATTATGGCTCCACCGCCTATGGGGGTCGTGGGACGTTCATTTGCCCTAAGTCGTGGTTGAAGTGGGAGGGCTACCTGAGGTTGCAGATGTGGTGCCGAGGAATGACCCGTCGTCCTCAGGACATGTTGTCGTTCCTTCATCGGCCGAGGAGAGAGGGAAGAATGTTGCTGAGGACGGATACGAGACCGGTCCTGACGTTGACCTTAAGGAGGTGTGGATGCTTACCGAAGGGTTTACTCGGGTGGAGGTAAGGTTAGAGGGGTATACTCGCACTGTCGTCGTCCCCCTGGACCGCGACTTGCTAGTGGATATGGAGAACGTGGTTCGCTCTTTGGGTCCTCTCTGCTCTAACGCGGAGGGAAGGACCTTACGGACGTTCGACTATGTGCCTTACATTTTTCCTTATCTCTCTTTCTTTTTAGACTGACTTCCTACTTCTTTTGCTTTTTTCTTCTTTAGACCACCATTTTGGAGATTGAGAGTGCCCACCGAGAGGAGAAGAGTAATGCTATTTCAAGAAAATGGAGAGGAAGTACTGTGAGTACCACGTTAAGCACCGTGAGATCTGCCAGCAGTTCGATGTGGACGACAACTTCCAGGCCATTAGGGATGAGCTTAAGTATAAAGACATTGATCTTATGAGAGTCATCAGTAACTGCAGCGAGCTCGAGGGGGCATTTAGAGATAAAAAGGATGAGCTCGAAGTGATTAAGGGGGTCGAGGCCGAGTGTGTAGACCTTCAAACCCAAGTGGCATCTCTGCGGGACGAGCTTGAGCAGAGTTCGTTCATATCTAACAATTTTAGTGATGAGTTAATCGAGAAGGCGGCAGAATTGGAGAAGGCCGAGGAGACTAGAGTGGCAGCTTTGGCGAAGGTGGCGGCGTTGGAAGATACAATCCGCATCCTCTGGTCCGAGCGGGAGAATGGTGCGGAGACGTCCATGCTAAAAAAAGCACGACTTGATGAGAAAATTGGGGGGTTTGATAAAGAGGTTTCAAACCTTAGTGATCAAATTGCCATTTCTCGAGGCCAAAAAGGTGCAGTTGTCGGCTCAGCCGTCCTCCTCTCACACTTCCTCTTATCCTGATGTTTCGTGGATTTGTAAGAGAAGTGGATCCATGCCGAGTCCTAGCTATAGATATTCAGGGATTTGATATTGGTGGGGAGGGTTTCTGAGGCTGAGTTTGAGGATGCTCGTGCTTAGGCGCACATAGCTCGGGTCGCCTATGGTTATGATCCTGCTACGCCGGAGAGGGGGGGTAATGGCGAAGAGTACTTGGACGGGATCGAACAAGGTGCTTGGTATGAGGACGCACACTCTTATGGTGAGGGCGATGGTGGAGACGATGTTGTTGAATAGTTATGCCTTTGTAATTTTTGTGTTCTTTTTGCGGGCGTCTATTCAGCCCTTGTAAAAATTATACTTTTGACTGTGGAATGCTATTTTTGTTTTTTGTTTCTGAATCTTCTCTACTTGGTCTTGTATGTTTTTCTCGTTTGGCCTCCTTGACTAGAAGAACTTTGAATTTAGTCATGTCTGTGTTGGTAGATGTTAACTCGAACAGGGTCGAGTGTGACTTAATTCGAGCGAGATCGAATATGACTTCAATTAGTTCAAACGAAGTCAAATGTCACCTTAATTAATTCGAACGAGGTCAAATTTGAGTTAGTTCGAGCGAGGTCGAATGTTAAATTGATTCGAACGATGTCGAATGTGAGTTAATTCGAGCGAGGTCTAATGTTACTCATAGTTAGTTCGAATGATGTCGAATGTGAGTTAATTTGCGTGAGGTCGAATGTTACTCTTAGTTAGTTCGAACGAGGTTGAATGATATTTTGATTGATTCGAACGAGGTCGACTGTGAGTTAATTCGAGCGAGATCGAATGTTACTCTTAGTTAGTTCGAACGAGGTCGAATGTTATTTGATTGATTCGAACGAGGTCAATGTGAGTTTTTGCTTAATCGATGCAGCGTTGTTTTGTTGAAAACATGGGCGAACTTCATGTACTTGTATGCTTTTCTTACATATATATTGGAGAAATTTACATGTTCTCCAGGCTGGTATTCCAGTCCTAGTCTATATAGTCCCTTCATTGGCCGACCTGGAGAAGTATTGAGAGGTCGGGCAATGAACTGATTGACTTGTGTGCTCACCTGCTCGTGCTTTAACTCGAAACGTCCTCCTCCTCGCCTCGTTAAAAACCTTCCCGATAAAACCCAATTGGGACAAAACTTAGGTGAGGGAAAAGAGTACGACTCGAAGGACATTTTTCCTTAGAAGTTAAAGTACTTGAGTTGGGAGATGTTCTAGTTATTTGGTAGTAGTTTTCCTTCCATCGTTTCCAGTTGAAACGACCCTTTGTTTTCTGTTGATGTGATTTGTACGGGCCGTCCCAATTCGTTCCAATTTCCCTTCCTGAGGGTCCTTGCTTGCCTGTGTCTTGGCCTTGAATACGAAGTCCACGAATTTGAGTGGTCTGACCTTGGCTTTTTTGTTGTAGTAGCATTCTGCATGTTGTTTTTGGGCGATCATCCTTATGTAAGCCATATCTCTCAGTTCTTCAGCTTCATCGAGCTGGCATTCATCAAATTCGGGCAGCAGCTTGCACATCTCGGCCTGATATTTTTTTAGTCTTTGCTCTTTGATTTGGAAAGTCCCTATGACTTGGTTGACGACGAGTTGAGAGTCGCAGCATAGGACGACTCAGTTTGCTCCGTAATTGAGTGATAGCCTTAATCCTATAATCTCAGCCTCATACTCGACCTTATTGCTAGTCATGTCCGGGCATCTTATGGACTACTGAATTACTTCTCCTGTCGGGACCTCGAGCACGAGTCCCAGTCCAAACCTTGATGCATTAGAGGCGCCATCGGTGTACAAATCCCATAGGTCTTGTATTTGGGGGGAGGCGTTGGCGGTTTCTCTTTCGGCTTCAGGCATTATTTTTGTGCTGAAGTCGGCGACGAAGTCGATAAGCACTTGCGACTTCATCGTTGTTTGCGGTTGATAGGGTATATCATGATCGCTTAACTCTATGGCACATTTGGCAAATCTGCCCGACAGCTCGAGTTTATGCAAAATACTCCTCAAGGGAAAAGTTGTGACTACCGAGATAGGGTGGCACTGGAAGTAGGGTTTAAGCTTTTGTGAAGCTACTACCAAATCCAGGGCCAACTTTTTGAGGTGTGGGTACCTCGTCTCGGCGTCGACTAAGGTTTTGCTAATGTAATAGACGGGAGATTGAGTACCTTTATTTTCTCGGACTAGGACTGCACTCACTACCACTTCGGACACGGCCAAATAAACGAGGAGGAGTTCTCCAGGTTCTTTTTTAAAGAGTTGTGGGGTGATGATAAGTACGCCTTTAGCTCTTTTAGGGCATCGACGCACTCATAGGTCTATTAGAGGCTGTTGTCTTTCTTGAGTACACCAAAGAACTTGTGGAATCTGTCGGAGGACCGTGAGATGAATCTCGATAGGGCAGCTATACGACCGGTCAGTCTCTAAACATGTTTCTTACTGGTTAAGTTCTCCAGTATTCCCTCTATAGCTTTGATTTGGTCAGGGTTTACCTCGATACCTCATTGTGATACTAGGAAGCCAAGGAATTTCCCCATGGTTACGTCGAAGGCGCACTTTTCAGGGTTCAGTTTCATTCCACATCGCCCGAGTATATCGAAGGCTTCTTTCAGGTGGTCGATGTGATGAAGGTGGTCTTTTCCTGGTCTTCATCTTCCATGAGTATCTGGTTGTAGCCCGAGTATGCATCTAAGAAGCTTAGAAGCTCGTGTCCAGCTATTGCATCAATGAGCTAGTCGATATGAGGCAACAAGAATGAGTCTTTCGGGCATGCTTTCTTCATATCTGTGAAGTCCACGCACATCTGCCACTTTTCGTTCTTCTTTTTCACCACGACTACGTTGGCGACCCATTGGGGGTATTTTGATTCTCTGATGGAGCCGTTTTCCAACAGTTTTTCAACCTCTTCGCGGACTGCATTGTTTATTGCAGAATTGAACTTCCGCCTAACTTGCCTTACCATGGGGTAAAATAGGTCGACGTTCAACTTGTGTGTCGCTATCTCTTTCGGGATACCCGGCATGTCTGTATGGGAAAAGTCAAACAAGTCTGCGTTGTTAGTTAAGAAATGACAGAGTTTACCTGGTTCCTGAAATTTGTGGCCGATGTAGGATTTCTTTCTATGGTTGTTATCATTGAGTATGACGGGGTCGAGATCTTCTACGGTTGATCCCGTGGCCTCTACAATTTTGGGGTCTCTAATGACGTCCTTCCCTTCATCAGCGCTCGACCTTCACCCTGTTAATTTCTATGCCTATTTGGGTTTGCCCTTCATTTGTTGGGTGTATGTACAATCCTTGGCTATGCGATAACATTCTCGGGAAATGCGTTATTCCCCTCGGATGCTGAATACTCCCTATGGGGTGGGAAATTTGATGACTTGGTGCCAGCTGGAACGGATGACCTTCATGGCGTCTATCCAAGGCCGACCTATGATGGCGTTTGTACGTTGTGTCCTAATCCATGATGTGTAACCTGGTTTCCAGAGTGACGCCATTGGCTAGGATGGGGAGTCTGATTTCTCCAGATGCCGTTCAACAACTTTGTTAAAACCCGTTAGTGTGATGCAGTGTGGCACTATCTTATCCTTGAGTTTCATTTGTGCAAGTACTCGAGGATGAATAATGCACGTTCCGCACCCATCGTCCACCATAATACGTTTCACATCCATATCTAGTATGCGTAAAGTGATAACAAGAGCGTCATAGTGAAGAAAAACCAAATCGCGGGTATCTGACTTATCGAAGATGATACTTTCTCCTAGTTCGTCGTACCTTTCATAAGTGATTGACCGTTTGAGCTTGTGGGTGGTCGTGAATTTTATGTTGTTGATTGATGTGTCGTCTCCCACTCCGGTGTTCATTTGGATGGTTTGAGCTGGAGAAGGCGATTTTTGTGGACCTTGATATTGTTCGCATCCTCAAGCAAAGTTATCCTTTCCTCGGTCGCTTAACAACTCTTTCAAGTGCCCTTGGTGAAGCATGTTCACGACCTCTTGCCTTAGAGCGTTACAATCCTCGGTTTTATGACCCTGTTCCTGGTGGAATTAGCAGAGGGCATTTGACATTCTGGTGTTCGGGTCGGACCTCATCTTTTGCGGCCACTTCACTTTTGGGCCGAGCTTCTCTAGTGCCTAGACTATTTCTGAGGGAGAAACACAAAAATTGTGAGCAGATAGTAAGGGAGACATACCTCTCTCGCTTCGGGGAGTTCCTATTCTCGGCCTAGACGGGCCTTTGTCGTGGCGGGGAGACGGCATGATGGCGGCTCTAACATACGATTGATGTCTTTCTCGGTTGGGTTGTGGACCCACAAGATCTCTTTTATTGTCGTTTCTACGATCTTTCCTGGACTCAGTTTGTACTGAGGTCAACCGTTAGGTTGGCCCGTTTAGGTCATCTTCGTGAGCTCGGACTTCAGCGCAATAGGCTTTGTGTATCTCGTCCCAAGTGGTCGGGGGATATTTCATGAGTCAGCTCAGGAGCTTTCTGGTCGCCCTTGAACCGCTCCTGTTCAACCCATTTTGGAAAGCTGCTACTGCCATTCCTTCTGATACATTCAGTAAGGTTATCCTTACAGGGTTGAACCGGGCGAGGAAGTCCCTCAGCCCTTTGCCGGGTGACTATGTGATGGCAAAAATATCATTCGCTCTCGCCTCTGCTTTCTTAGCTCTGGCGTGGGCCATTACAAACTTGTCGATCATTTCTTCGAACATCTCAATATAGCGTGCAGGCAGTTGCGAATACCAAGTTAGTGCACTCCCGGTGAGGGTTTCGCCGAACTTCTTCAATAGTATGAATGATACTTGTTCTTTGGCGAGGTCGTTGCCTTTTACTACGGTGACATAGTGAGTCACATGATCCTCATTGTCTTCCATACCGTCATATATTTTTAGGTATGACGACATTTTGAAGGTTTCAAGTATGGCATGCGGTGCGACTTAATCAATGTACGACTGCTCAACAAATCGACCATCATCCCTTTTCGGCAAGAGTTTTTGGGCGCCCTGTATTGAGTGATATCCGTCACGAGAGGAGGGTCCTGCTGCTCGATTGTTATTGGTGCAACGCAAGTCTGTGCGTTCTCTTTGTTTGCCTTTTGGGTGGGTTTGTCAAGGATGCTGGTCAACGTGTTTGTCAACCAGGCTTCGAGTAGCTTTTTCACCGCAGGTGGTGCCTCTTCTGTTGTGGACATGGAGGCTCATTTACAGCGTGAGGTTGTGATACTGTCGTGAGGAAGGGGTGAACCACTCCGCCTGGGAGAGGCGTTTGCCTTGTTTCCTCACCTTCCGTTTCAGTGACCTTGTTGATGGTGTTTAAGAGGTTGGTGGTGAGACCGGCTACTGCCTTCATACTTTCTTTTCCGTTACCTGCCATGTCAGATCCGTACACACAAGAAAATATAGGGTTTTGTGTTTCCTCTTTTGTTTTGTTATAGATCTTAGAGAAACTAAAACTTTGACTAGGAAGTGCCCAAAGACGGCGCCAAATTGTTTGACCAAAAAATGATGATCTTTGGTTAAACTAATTAATTAATTATTTGAGAGATTAATCATAGTTAAAGATAATTACTTCATATCTATTATAAGCAACATGGGGATGTAAAATAGTGTCGAGACAGATTTAATGCATTATGTATTAAATTTTTCTAGCGCAATAATGCGCTAGAGGTTCAAATATTAAATAACAATAAATGACACTAAATGTAAATAAAGAGGAAGATTCACCAAATGTTGAATGAGGTGGATGATCCCTCTTTCTGACAATGATGAATGAAAAGTATCTATGAGAATAATGAAGATTTTCTCGGATCCGGTGGAAATGACAAGGAATAATCCAAAAAGAAGAATCTCCTTAGAAAGTTGTTCTTTGTATTTATCTGGAGAGCTTGCTTTTCAAGAGAGTTCTTATCATATATAATATAACCTGCCTTTTGCCTTATCTCTCATTCTATTTATATGGGACATTCCCCTAAAGAACCCTAAAAGTACAAGTGCGGAGAATATTCAATGAAATATTCCCTCTAAAGATCCTAGTACAAAACTAGTCGTTATTTCTACTCGTGACACTTAACCTCGGTCGTGGTTGACTGCTCGGCGATAAGTTTCTATTTACCTTGAAAATGGTAATTACAATTAGATTTGATTTTGTGGTTCTAAAAATACGTGATCTATTTTAATGCTAGTTGTTAAGCAGTAGATACTAAGTGTGAGTAAGGAAAATGAGATAGAGCTTAGGAGCAGTGGGCTGAGCAATCCGAGCAGTGGCGAAATCGGGGTCTCGAGGTGGCCTAAGTCTGGCCTAGGGGTCGAGCTAATGAGCTTAACTTGACGGTCGATGGAGAATTAACAGTATTGAGGGCCTCGAAGAAGGCTCTTTATGATCAATAATGAATAATAAATGGAGAACAATCAATGAAATGCGATAAATGTAAGTAATAAATCAGTAAAGAGACAATAGAGGATGTTTTAGTTAGAGAGCAGAGAATGTTCTTCTTCCTTGTATTCAGTATCATGTGAGCAAAAAATGACAAGGGTCCCCTTTATATAGGAGAGGGAATCCCAACATAGTACATATGCATTTATTACAAAGATACACAGTTGGTACATCTATTTAATGTCACGGTACGGACTTGTACTATTCTTATAGACTTGGTCATCTCTAACCACGTGCCTTTTGGGAATTCCCGCTTGTCTATGATAGTCACCAATTTGCACTGCCCCGAGGTCAATCGTAGGCAACCCTCGGGGTCGATCTTCGAACTATATCTCGCGCCTTCCGAAGACGGGCTGTGGAGTGCCGTAATAGCCGTATCGTAGACAAGCAGTGCAAATCGGTACAGACTTGTACTATTCTTGTAGACTTGGTCAGCTCTAACCACGTGCCTTTTGGGAATTCCTGCTTGTCTACAATAGTCACCGATTTGCACTGCCTCGAGGTCGATCATAGGCAACCCTCGGGGTCGATCTTCGAACTATATCTCGAGCCTTCCGAAGAGGGGCTGTGGAGTGTCGTAATAGTCATAAAATCGGACTCATCGATTTAGCCGTATACAGATAGTCCCCGCGTTTCTTAGAGTGAAGCGATAAGAAACGGTCTTGAATTCTTGCCCCTCCGATGGTCTCATAGTGACTTCAGCCCGGTCAGAGTATTAAATGCCATGACTCAAAAGCTGCGTAGGGGTCGTTGTCAGTGCGGTTACCGAGAAGCCCACGACCCTCCATTGGTCCAACTTTACCACTTCCCAAACGTTGCCCGTATGACTTCTATAAATACCTCACTTGCTCGCCATTCATACTTTTAGAACCATCTCCAAGTTTTAGAGCTATATCCCAACCCTTTCTGCATTCATCTTCCTTCAGTGCTTGTTCTTTACCTTCTTTTATCAGAAATTTCATTATAGCCATGGCAAAGACTTCTTAAACGGTACCTCGGAAAGAAGGTACCTCTTCTTCTGCACTCCCGTCCAAGGGCAAAGCAAAAATACTGCCGAGTATCGAGCAATGCATCCCTGGTGATTTCGATATAATTTCTGATCTCAATATCGTTAGACCTCCTTCCACACTGGGCCGATGCGAGCCCATGTCTAGATATATCAGCATAATATCCAAAGTGGAGATAGTAAAAACGGACTGTCGCTGGGGGGATGTAGTACAAGTTGAGATCCCCAAAGCTGAGGAGAGCATAGTCACATACAAAATTGGCTTCCTCGGTGTCTACACATACCCCTTTACCCTCGGTCCCGTAGACTCTTCTTCTTTTTTCGTCGATAGACCCGGTGATACTTGACTTTTGTTGTCAATACCGAGTGACACTCGGTCAAAATCCTTCCTTCTGGAGGATTGTATATATGCTCCGATATTTCTCCAACGGGGTCGAGGGAATGACCTTCACTCTTAACCATTTGATACAGTTGTATATCCCCCGTCTCTTCCGAGGGGGCTTAATTAATCTACAACATCGGTCCGTGAAGACGTTCTTTGCGAGCATCGATGAAAACAAAGACCGGGGGTGGATGAGCCGGTTTGTCAGAGTAAGGACCTCAGATGTCATTCCTACCTATTGGATGCCATTCCCAGAGGAATGGAACATGAGTCGTAAGTGTCACTACCTCAATCACATCTTATTCCCCCTTTTCCATTTTCTGAATCGATCCTCTTTCGATTATGCAGCCACTGTTTGGTTCCCCGACGTGGTCCCGGACCTCCCGGGATGGATCATACATTTGAACTCCGTCTTTCCATACGGCAAGCGTTCTTGGTGGGATTTGGCAAGATGCGTTGCCAGGCCAAGAACCATGGTAAGCCCTTCTTGCGGTCGTTGCTAATTTCCATATAAGTGTTTTTTGTGGCAGTAAGCCTAATACATCATGTTCGTGCAGGACTTGGGGACAATGTGTCAATGAGACCGCCCCCACCTGGTGAAGCAGAAACTTCGAAACCCGACAAGGGTAAGAAGAGGAAGAAGGAGACATCGGATGAGTCTCCAAAGTCAAAGAAAACCAAAGTCCGCAAGCCTAAGATCGATGCCACGGTCTTATCCTCAGCTGTTGCGGCGAGTCTACGTGCCGCAAATGAAGATGATGACAATGATGAACGCCCTTTGGCACAAAGGGTAAGACGGAGTGTCGACGCTCTGAAAACTGTCGGGCGGAGGGGCTCCGAGTCGGAGGTGGCCGAATTGGACCAACCTCGAGCACAGGGGATCACCGGGGAAGATGCAGTCCACGAGCCTCAAAGGACATGGTACAATCCGTGTCGGTGAATACTCAACTGGAAATTTGGAGAGATTGAATCCGAAGTGTTTCGGGGCCAAGCAGAAAATCTGATAGAGATCGACGTTGTCGGTGGCTTCGATTTGGGCCCTTCATTTTCTCCAGGGGAGATAAGGGATGCTCAGAATAGGGCCGCCGCCGACGTGGGGGTTTCCCAGGGATAGGACGATACATTCAAAGACTACTTCATCAACCTCGAGGAGGACCCCGACCTTGATGCCCCCGTTGCCCTCGAGGAAGCAAGAAAGCTCCAAAAGCAGGTAATCCCCTTCGACATATCACTTGCTTTGAATTTCTATTTTTGTTTTTCTAACTCCTCTCCTTCATATTATAGGTCAAGAAGTTGTACGATCACTCCTTTTCTAAGATTAACGGCGAGCTCACTAGGCATGAGGAGGAGCTCGAGAAGCTCAAAGGAGCTGAATGGATCAAAAATTTCCTCCTACCGAAAGGATGAGGAACTGAACGAGCTTCGGGCCAGTCTGGAGGGAGTGCACCAGGAGTGAACTAGCTTCACCGAGCAGGTAATATGACACTTACGAGTTCATTTTCTTATTCTTGCATGTCGGTGCTTCACTAACTTGATTCGTTTTGTAGATCAAACAAAAGAATGCCCTGGTGGGGCAACTTCAGGAAGAGGCCGCGACCAAGGATGCGAAGATCTTCGAGCTAAAAAGGCAAAACGAAACCGTGGCCTCGGAGAGGGACCTTTCTCATGCTCAGGAGGAGGTTGCTTTTCTATCTGCGGCCAAAGCTGAGGCTGATGTCCATGTGGCCTCATACAAAAGAGATGCAGCTGCCGCCAACGATCGGGCTAGGCAAATATCTGAAGAGGCTGGGCTCAAACTAACTCGGGCCATTTCTCATGCTCGTTCACAAGCTAGGAGGAAGGCCCTCAAAGAAACAAGTGCCAAAGGTGCCGATCTCTATGCTGAGATTGAGCAGGCCAGGATTTTAGAAGAAGAATCGGCACTCTCAACTTCCTCGGACGAGGGCTCCAATAGAGACTCCGGTAGCAGCTCAGCTAGCAATGAAGGCGAGGAATAGACTCGCTTCACCATTTTTGCCTTCTTTTTTCCTTTTCTTTTTTTCATATGGGACCCTTAGGGGAGCCCTGTAAAGACTCGTTCTGTAAATATATTTTGTGAATGCAAAAGGAATTTCTGCTCTAAGTCTTTTATTTCTTCTATGCAATGACAATCCTTTGAATTTTGACTTCGTCTCTTTAGAGCCCGTATCATAGTGGCAGGGGTCCATCTCGAGATTAGGCTGATTTTGATGGCTCCTTAAAGCCCATGATCATAGTGGCAGGGGTCCTCGAGATCGGGTACCATCTCGAGGTTAGATATACATTGAAAACTCCTTAGAGCCCACAATTGTGATAGCTAAGATCCTCGATATTGGGTACCATCTCGAGGTTAAATTGATATTTATGGCTCCTTAGAGCTCATAATTGTAATAGTAGAGACCCTCGAGATAGGGTAACATCTCGAGGTCAGATTAATACGGGGACCTCGAGCCCTTGGATAGTGTCATTCATATGACATGACCTGTGAAGTGATCGAGGTGGTCCCACCGGTTCACTTCCCCAAAAGTGGTAATGTCATAGTCAGAATTAATAGGCCTTCAAATTAGGCGAACAGTCGCCGCTTGCCCTATATATGCATTTGCTTTCTTCATTTGAAGGCTTTGCAGCTTTTAGAAATTATCTTTTTTATAGAGTCTTTCTTCCTTGTTGTAGCTCTTTCTCCATTTTAATTCAGAGCTTTCGCCTACATTTTCATATACCTTTTCTTCTTTCACCATTGCTATGGATGCAGTGCCTGAGTTTGTTAACCAGTTAGAAGAAGGTTCTGCCCCTGCTTCCCGCTCGGTCGGTGGTACACCACCGACTTCTGGTGAGCTAACCTCGAGAAGCTTTATATCGAGGAGGGATTTTGCATTATAGAGAACTTCCAATGTTTAGGACCATCGAGGGCGTGCATCGAGGTTCATCCCATCAATAGGGGAGAAACACCTCGAGGCGATGGGGAGAGACTGCGGATGGGGAGAAAAGGTGGTGCTGGGGGTACCTTCCCTGGGAGAGAATATCACCGTTCATGTAGAGGGGTTCTTGAATGTGTACACGTTCCCCTTTACGTTGGCCCCCCTTGATAGAGTCATACTCGAGTTTTGTAGGAGACATCGGGTTTCCCTGGCGCAGGTTCACCCGTTACTTTGGAGGATTGTATTGATGATAAGATTTTTCGTGGAAAAGGCCGGGCTGGAGTTCACTCTCAACCATATCATCAGATTGTATCGGCCCTTATATTGTCAAGGCTTGATTACTTTACAACGTCGGTCCACCCGGTCTTCCGTCGCTAGAGATGTGGAGGATGGGGACCAAGGGTGGATGAATCAATTTGTCCGGGTGTGAACCGCTGACATCATCCCTGCAAAATTCCTACCATTTCTTGAGAAATGGAATTTCACACGTAAGTGGTAAACTTGTGTCTTTATCATTTTTGTTCATAGTGGTGGATGACTCCGTAATAAAGTTTTGCAGCGACCCCGTGGTTGCCACGCGAGATCCCGACTTGGCGGATTGGACTCAGAAGCTGACAACTTGCTCGACTTACTATGAGCGTAAATGGCGTGACTTATCGAAGGGTAGATGGGAGGCCAAACTCTACGGTGAGTGCCGTTAGATTCTCTCTTTTAGGAAAAACTTTTCCTTTTTACCAACTTCTTTCTTGCAGGCATGGGACAATTCCCCGAGATGAGATCGCATACTCTTGGAGAGGAGGAGGGATCATCGGCTTCAGAGCCGAAGAATGATAATAAGCGGAAAGATCCCTCAGTGGACGAGGAAACTCGCAGTTAGGAAAGGTTTTCCCAGAGGCGCAAAGACGATGAAGCCAAACCTGCCAAGCCCGAGGTCTCCAGCTTTGGGGGAGCGGTTCCTCCTTTGCCACCATCTTCTTCCCCGGTCGAAGGTACTTTGAGGGAAGTTCGGGGCCAAGGGCCGCCCGATGGGACCGAAGTCCCTAACGATCATGTTCCCCCTCGGGGGTTTTCAACTGGGGCCGAAGAGGCCAGACTAGGAGATGCTCGCTCGGCCTTGGAGGGGGCTCAGCGGTTTTTTTTTTTGGTAAGCTTTGGTGATCTTTGTGTATTTATTAACTCTGTGTTTTCATTTTCTAACTGGAGCTTCTCTTTCATAGGCTTTTGATAAGCTCATGTCCGATTTGCTTCGTTGCGAGGCGAGGCTGCGAAAAGCCTTAGACGTGGAGAAATCCCTCAAGCTCCTTTGTGATAAAAGGGAAGAGGAGTTGACGCACCTTTGGTACGAGGTGAATTGCTTCCAGAACTATAAGAACTCCTTGAAAGACAGGTATCCTTCGTTTTTGATGATATGCATGTTTCTACTCCCATCTTCTGAGATTAATATTTTGATATTGCAGTTGCAGAGAAAGATAGAGGACCTGGAACGCCTTTGGGGCAAAGTTGGTCAGGCCGATCATGAGTGCAATGTGCTAAGGGCTCAAATAGACGCCTATGTTGCGGCCAAAAAGAATGTTTTAGCCAAGGTTTCTTCCCTCGAAGTGCACCTCCAGAACGCTTGTGAAGACAGCTCGGTGCAGGCGAGCAAGATTGTAAAGCTCGAGTCTGATCTATTAAAGATGAAGGCCGCGGTCGTGGACGCCTGAGCTGAAGACGAAGAGATTCGAGCTAAGGCTGACAAGAAAGTGGTCGTCTACTTGAAAGACGTTGCTGATGCTCGAGCCGAGTTGAGAGGGTCTTACGATCGTGAAAGTATGAGAAGTGACTATGCCCGATGTAGATCCTGAAGGGAAACCCTCTAGGAGATCCACGTTAGGGGATTCGATCTCTCGGAAGAGATAGAGCAGGCCAGGGCGGATGAATACGACGCCAAGTTCCTCGTATCCGATTTCGAGGATAATGAAGAAGATGCCGGTAGAGCCACAGTCCCCGAGGGGAAAGTAGACTAGGACTTCCTTTTCTTCTTTGCATGGGACTCCCTGTGGAAGCATTGTAGATGTATATGTATGAAAAATCTTTTGACATTTCCAATTTTCTTGCATCTATCTTTTTTCTTTTGTCTTGAGTTTTGACCATCGATAACTAGTCCGATGAATTGGACTTCGAGGTAAAACAAAAACCTTAGGTTTACAGATTGGCCCTGAGGCTTGTTAGGCTGGACCGTAGGCTCTCATGCCTTCGCCCTTAGGCGTTTTCAGGTTGGCCCGTAGGCTTTTATGTATTGTCCCTTAGGCGCTTTTTAGTTAACCGTTTAGGGCTCAGTCCTCGAGTTGGGTTTTGACTCGAGCTCATTGACCCTTAGGTTTTTGAATTAGCCCTGAGGCTCTTTAAGCTGGCCCGTGGGCCCATACGTGTTTGACCTTAGGCATTTTTAGGCTGTCCTGTAGGCTCTTACGCGTAGGGTTGATTTGACCTTTAGTGTCGCTGTATCTTTCCCTCGTTAAAGTCTTTTGAAGTTTTTGTGTTCGTCCGACTCTTCGATGGTTTGATAAGAACCTCGATTACGAGTCGTTATGTGACGATAAATGAGCACCTCGGAAGGATCTGCCCTATGGATGAATTGTCTCGAAGTCTTTCATTGTTTGGAGATGACACGAAAATGATCGAAGCTCTCTTTTTCTTATGCCATGGGTAGCCTGATTTAACCGATTATTTCCGAAGTAACTTCGAAGGATTTGATTTTGTGGCGACGGTCGGGCGTCCCCGAGTCGCGCTAATTTGACCGTAGTCATTGCGTGTGGCCATAGCTCGATAGGGTGGCAGTCGACGACAGTCCCCGAGGCATTCCTTGTGATAATAGCGACTTCTTTGAATCGCAAAGTGTTTTGATGGTAAAAAGGAACTCCTTTGATTACTCGGTACAAGCATACATATTTTTTCCATCGAGGTTTTGATTACTCTATGCGGACACGTATCATTTGACCGTTTGGATCGATACATCATTTTCCTATCGAAACCCTCTTTGGCTTATTTTGGTTTTTCCGAGGAGGTGACCTCCCGGGGGGATGCCCCCCAGTATTTGAGGTTGATTGGAGAGAATCCTTGAATACTTGTTTAGGTTCTCCTTAGGTAGCATATAGATGTTTCCTCGTTAAAAACTTTGCCGGTAAAACTCTTTTTGGGATAAAATCTGATCGAAGGAAAAGAGTGCAGCGCATGATTTAAACCCTAAGGTCTTCAAGCTGGAAGGTGCTTCGATTCCTTTTATCATACACCTGCATGTAGGTCAGTGTAAAAAATAAAAAAGGAGATAGTTATACCTTAGCGACGATGGCGTTCGAGCCTCGATGCGCTTCAACTACATGTTCTGAGGACGCGGTACGGTCCTTTAGGAGTTCTTTCGGGCGTAGCCGAGGATGTAGCTTGTGATTGCTACTTGACTGTTTTCTTTTCCTTTGGCTCCTTCGATGTGGAAGGTGTCAATTCTGGTGCCACATCGTGCACCGTGAACATCTCTCTTGCTGCATGTTGCTCCCCGTATACTGTTTTTATTCCGTCCTTTGTTGGAAATTTCATCATTTGCTGGAGGGTTGACGGTACTGCCCTCATGCAGTGTATCGACAGCCTCCCTAGCAAGGCATTATACCTCATGTCTCCGTCGATGACGTGAAACTAGGTATTTTAGGTTGTGCCGGCCACGTTGACCGGGAGGGTGATCTCCCCTTTCGTGGTTTCGCTCGCCATGTTGAATTCGTCGAGGACTCAAGAGGCGGGCACAATCCGGTCGAGCAGTTCGAGATGCTCCACCAAGCTCGGCCTAATTATGTTGGCCGAGCTACCTGGATCCACGAGCACACATTAATTTGAAATGTATTCACAAGAAAAGAAATTACCAGTTCGTCGTTGTGGGGCTGAGACAAGGTCTTGATGTCCTCATCGCTGAATGTGAGAGCGTCTTCGGGTATGTAATCTCGAGTTTGCTTTTCCCTGGTGATGGATATTTTTGTTCGTCTGATGACGGGTTCATGTGGGGTGTCGATCCCTCCCATGATCAGGTGGATGACAAGTTGTGGTTCTTCTGTTTCATTTCTCCTATTCGCCTCTCTTTCCCAAAATTGATTTTTGGGAAAAAGGCCAGGTTTGTCCCTTTACTTTAATAAATTATCCACGTTTATACCTAATTCTACTATTGGTTCAAAAAAGTCCCTACCGTTAAGAAAGTAGACAAAAATAACCCCAACCCTAACGGTTGTCCACTGTGGCAAAGGACCCCACAATAAAAAAATGCCACATAATTAAACCCACACCTTACCTTCTTTTGTTAATATTTCTTTTTTCATTCTAAGTTCTTATTTTTTTTCCTTTTCTATTTTTTCTCTATATCTTTCCCTACCATCAGAATCCCTTCCCCCTATCTCCCTGTCTGGTTTCCCTCCACCATTGTAATAGAAAATTTCATCAAAACAATGGTTCCACTGCCGGTGCTGGCGATATCAACCGGCCGACTAATCTCTAGAAACAATCTCTCTCTCACTCGTACTATATCCGCCTGCCACCTACCAAAAAATATCCACCACCACTAGAAGTTAGATATGTCTGAACACCACCGGAGCCACTTGACTCTAAAACTCTTTAACCGCGATTCACCTTCTTTGCCTACCCATATTCAGATCCTGATAAAAAAATCAAAACGCCGGCGAGGAAAATCCAGGAAAATTCACCTTGTTTTGCTCTAGGCCGGCGATTCACCTTGTTTTGCTTTGTGCGTCCCCTTTCAGCCAGGAAAATACTTTCTAAAGTATTCTTGTTTTTTTTCTTCTATTGAAACTTTGTTTTTGTTTGTAAAAATTCCCATTAACATCAGAAATAAAACTGAATAAACCTCCAAATTGGTATTCTGGTTCCGGCCCCTGTCCCTGTGCGTTTGGCCTGTGATTGTTTATCAACTTTGTTTCCCTTGAGAGAAAGACGACAGAGGTTGAAAATGGTGGTGGAAGGTTAGTGGTTCAAGGTGGAGGACGATGGTTTTAAGGTGATACTACAAAATCTTGGATACCCAATTTTTTCATGGGTTTAGTGGTTAAGGTTGCTCTAATGGTGGAGGGAAAGTGATTCATATGTTTGAGAAAATAAGAGAGAAAAAAAGAAATGAAAAAGAATAAAAAAATTAGAATTAACTATGTGGCATTTTTTTAATTGTGGGGTCCTTTGCCACAGTGGACTACCGTTAGGGTTGGGGCTGTTTTTGTCTACTTTCTTAACGGTAGGACTTTTTTGAACCAATAGTAGAATTAGGTATAAACGCGGACAATTCATTAAGTAGAGGGACAAATCTGGCCTTTTTCCCTTGATTTTTAGCTCGGTCGCTGAGGAATTCTCGGAGGTGCCCTTTGTTGAGTAGTCGGGCTACTTCCTCTCGGAGTTGTCTGCAATCTTCGGTCCTATGACCGTGTGTGCCGTGAAATTCGCATACCAGGTTATAATTTCTTTGCGACGAATCTGATAGTATTTGTTTTTGCCATCTGGTGTCTTTGATTTTACCTATGGCCGATACGATGTCTGAAACATCAACGTTGAAGTTTTACTCAGATAACCGGGGTGTTTCCACCGGTCCTGCATGTCTGTCGAAACCGGCTCTGCTCACGAGTCACCGAGGATTATGTCTCGATATGCTCTTCGGTGGTTTCGAGGTATGTTACGTCTTGGGACGTTTCTTTGATCTTCAGTGTATGGTTGATATCTTTCCTTGTTTGGCCTTGGTTCCTTTGTTAGGAGCCTGCTAGGATACATCGAGCCCGAGGGGGCTCCCAATTGGTCATCTTCAACCCTAATATTTGATTGATATCGGTTATGGACATACGCCCAGGTGATGGCGGGAAATTCTACCAAGTTCTGCTTCAGCTGCTTCGAAGCTACTAAACTCCGTTCATTTAAGCTTTGGGTGAAGGCCTGCACTGCCCAATCATCAGAGACCGGCGGTAATTCCATTCGCTCCATTTGAAAGCGAGATAAAAATTCCCGTAGCATCTCATTTTCTCCCTGTTTGATTTTGAAGACGTCGGACTTCCTCGTAGCAACCTTGATGGCACTAGCATGTGCCTTGATAAAAGAATCTGCCAGCATGGCAAACGAGTCTATCGAATTCGGGGTTAGGTTGTGATACCACATCATAACCCCCTTTGATAATGTTTCTCCGAATTTTTTCAATAGTACGGATTCAATATCGTCCTCCTTCAAGTCATTCCACTGTCGCGCCCCCTTTTTCCCCCAAAGCACTCATTTCGGGGCCCGGTTGAAAAAGGTTTATGACATTGGGTTGAGACAACTCGTTCCTTTTGGGAAAAGGGTTTGCATTTTTTGAAGAGTTGCCACCTAACGATTTTAAAGTGCGTTAGGGCACCTAGGGGTTTATTTATAACCACGTTTGATAACCAGAGACAGGGTAAGGGCTTGAAATTATCCTAAGAGGAAGGTGTTAGGCACCCCTCAGGATCCACAAGTGTGGTTCCCGGCCAAACAACTTTTTGTGAATTTGTACAATTTAGCAGATAAACAAGTATGGCTCAAATAATAGGGGATTTAGGTCTAAGTACACAGATATTTGGAAAACAGTTAATGAAAAGCTAGATTTTGAAAGGAATTACGATCTAAGCATGTTTATGAAAGTAAAGGGATATCCTAGGTTTGTTAATGATATGGATCACATCAATGCAATACCCGGTATGACACTCCTTAAAGAGGGGCTACACGTGGTATTAACGCACCGGTCATCATATCCATATCTACCCTTTCCCATCCCTTGAAAGTAACCAAAGCGAGTGTTGGTCTCGACCTCTATTGCATGCTGTTACCCGTCCCTTCCTATTAGTCCCGGAGGAATTTAGGACTTCTATCATATAAATGGGGTTCTAGGCAGACCCTTAAGTTTAAAGGTAAAATACTAGTGCGACATATCGAGAAACAAATAGGACTGCAGATAAGGGGTAACACATAAACAGGAAAGGGCTCAAAGACCTCAACAAAAAGTACACATAAACAACATGTCTCATACACAATTAAGGTCTCAATTCAGATCCTAAGCATGGCGTCTAAGTGATAACAACAGAGTTCAGATTTATTACATAACTCAGAGAGGAAGTCCTAATCAGGCTTGCCTACTGATTTTTAAACACGTTGATAGTAATTCCAAGAAGACAGTCCCAATTTTATTTCAAGATTGATTGCCTAAGGCTTGCCTAGGCGTGGCATAATACTCAATTATTACCAAAATTATTAAGAAAAACAGTATAGGAGTTGTTTCACCTAGATCATGATGTTCTAGGTTTGCAAGAGACACAAATTGTTTGCCAGTTTATTTAAACTTGGGAGGGAGACTGTTTTATACCCTTTCCGTGCATCAACAGTTTTTAATTAGGTGCGACTAAGCGAGTATGCAATGATTTTAAATGCGGATTCCTAAAGCAGGATTTCTAAATGCTTGACATGGTTCATAATATGCAGGATTCCTAAGACATGTTTTCTAAATGCGTAAAAGGATTATTAAGTTGTTAAACATGATCTATATAGCGACATTGTGCATTAGTTGTCCTAGGAACATGATTTCTAGATGGTCAATGTGTATACATGTCAATTGAGATGCTGAAATAGTGATCTTAAGAACATGGTATCCAATGCAAGTAGCAAAAGTTATGGTTCCATAAGCATGAATGCATATAAGTAACAATTTTTATTGATGCTATTCATTAACCTAAGAGCGGGATTTTGAGTGATCACTATAAGCACAGATGAAAAATAGACATGGGATCCTAGGAACATGATATCTAGTATGACATGGAGGCACATATAATATGAAAAGTCCTAAGACATGATTTCTACCTGTTGATAATTAGATAATATATAGCTACCATCCCCGTTTCACTAGCCATCCCCAATATTTGTTTACAATAAATTATTACAGACCATTGATAATGAATTACATAATTGAAATAAGAAAAATAAGAAGTTATTCTATAGAGAGCCTACAGATAGGCCAAAATCCTCCAGAGCCTCATCGCCATATGGTGTTTCACAAACTTTTCCACAATCTGGGTGTGTCAGAGTTCCCTAAGGACCTTAAGGGATATCAGGCAGTGCTCACACCCAGATTTCATAGCCAAGATAGAGTAAGTGCAATGTGGAATGGCTAGCCTTAGTGTGTCAAAGTTCGGAGGGAGCGCATGGATCCCAAGGCAATGCTCACATAAAGGGAGCAGAACTTACGAGGTCTAGGAGTAAAGTGAGAGGGCTTGATATAGTTTGAAAACTTTGAGTAGAAAAATAGTTTTAGAACAGAGACTTAATCGAAATAGCTTTATCATAATAAAAGTTTAACCACTGAAACAGACAGAAAGAGCAGAAACACCCAACAAGTACACAAAGAACTCATAATAGTCAATCAATCACAACCAGGGGTAAGGGGAATTGAGGGACACATAGGTACAGAGTACTAAACATGTAACAGGTAGGAATATGCATAAACAATCAGAGATCCAAACACAGGCATAAAGATTCACATAAGAAACATGTATTAAGTATACAGAGACATGTTGGTCATGACAAATAAAGCATAACTTAACATGTATATGGGATTCAGGATCTTAGTTACATGTTGAACAACAAAATAATAAGTAAAAGCAAATTAGAAACACAATGAATTGCAACAGTAGTAGAAACATGTTGGTTTGAGAACTGAAATATGAATTAGAACATACCAGTAAGTGAAGAAAGTAGTAACACAAACTGGAAGTAGAAGATGCACAATAGTTAGCCTTGGCTTGCAACCGACTAACTTAGGAGAATAGCAAGTAGTACAGAAAAGAGAAAGAGCAGAAAGTTTTTAGTTGTGAGAGGGAGAGTTGAACAGATTAGTTCCTGTCCCCTAATGAGAGAAGAACAAGAATATATATATATATAGTTTTGAAAGCAAGTAGCAAATAAGGTAAGAATCAAAATTAACTAGTAATTTAAGGGACTGAGTATCAATCAGTACATAATCAGTGTAGGTGTCCCTTAATTGAAGGAATCAAGTTCAAACGGTATTATCAGACACCAAATAAGGAAAGGTACCATATGTAGCTTAGAGGAATATCCAAAATAGTGTAAAATCAGCATAAGTATCCCTTAATTGAATGGGTTAAGTTCAAACGGTTAGTAGGCAAATAGAAAATAAGGAAAGTTCCCATATGTAACATGCATATAACATATAAGGAAACAATTTCAACCTAGTACAAGCATACAATAGAGGCTAGATTCACCAGATTCTAATTAAGGGAATAGGAATCGATTAACAACAAATTAATCATGTAACAAGGTGAGAAATAAACTAAGGTCGGAAATTAGTAAAAATATCCCATAAGAAATCAGTAAGGTTTTCAAATCACAAGGAATCAGGGATTCAAATAAATCAGGAACCCTAGTCAAAATAAAATTACAGAGAATCAGGGATTCGAACAGGAATAACATCAATTAAAGGAGATTAACATGAATTGAATAAATAACAGGCAAGAAGTCAGAAACTCTAATAGTGAAAACATATGAAATTAGGGATTTACATGAATTTATAGGGTAAATAGTGAGATAAACGGGAAAGCAAGAGAAATCAAAGACATAGATGAATATCATAGGGTATAATGTCAGTGAATCACAAAGCTCATGAAACGCAAACGCATATTCAAAGACAAATCAGGAACTTAGGGTTTAGGTTTAAAATTAGGGATTTCATCACAACGAGCCAGATAAAGGAGAGAAGCTTAAATGAATCACTAAAACACAGTAGAGACCCTAGGATAATACTAAAAAAAATCACGGGAAATCATTTTAAAACGGGGTCATGAAACCCTAGTTGAAAACGAAGATTTGTTTTAGAGAGAGATCGGAAAATCTTTGAGAAAACAATGAAATAACTTAAAATATACATAGATCTATCATAGATCTAAAAGAATCGGAGGGTTTTAAGAATTAGGGTTTCAGAGAGAACCCAAAAAAGATAAGCAAACCTCAAAACATTACTGGTTTTAACCCAAAAGTCATAGATCTTACTCGAACGGCTGGAGGTGGCCGAAAAATGGCATGAAAGGCCGTAGGGGGAGTTGAAGCGCTCCAGGCTCACCTGAGGACCTCATGGTAGTGTCAAACCGGCGTGGGGTGAAGCAGGGGCTAGGAGAGGGTGAGAGGACATGACTTCCGGCGAGGGAGGTGGCCGGAGAGGATGGACATAGTCCATCGGAGAGGGTGGGAGATGGAAGGTTCTAGAGAGAACCTAGAGAGAACCAGAGAGGTGGTGAGAGAAGTGAGACAGGGGCAAATGAGAATGG
>ML284569.1:34655-162307 GCA_005239495.1 Nicotiana undulata
CCCCCCCCCCCCCCCCCGAAAAAGAATATTTTTTAAATATATTTTTCAGTTCTAGTTCTTTTATTTTTTCGGTTTAAAGGTTCAAAATTTTACAAGTTCCAAAATTGTGAATTCAGAGGTTTATGTGTTTGAAAGTTTACGGGTTTAGAAATTATAAAGTTTACGGGTTCAAATTTCACGGTTTCGAAAGTTTAGCGGTTCAAAAGTTTATGAAATTTGTGGGTTCGGAAGGTTATTGATTTGAAAGTTTATGGCTTCATGTTTATTATATCTAAATTATTTATGAATACCCTTGAGATGTCATTTTCCTTAATTTGCGTACCAAACACCGGAAAATGAATAAGATTACTACTTATTTTTCAAGAAAGTATTTTCTTGGAAAATATTTACCGTTTTACCAAACACACCCTTAGTCTCACTAACAGAAAATCATAACTTCAGTGAAATAACTAACAGAATGTTCTTTATAAAATGTTAAACTAACTACAGAAAGGTAAAATCAATGAAAAGAGTCGGCATTAGCTAAATATTCAGATTTCATTGAACATCATTGGTTCAAAAATGAAGATCATATCTATACAATTCCAATTCCACTAACTATCACTATAGATAAAAAAAGGAAGAAAAGAAACAGATTTAGCAGAAAGAAAAATAAAGTTCACAACAACAAAAATGATCTTCATTATCGACAACATTTCAGCAGCATTTCACCAACAAAAAATCAGTATATCAGCGGGAAAAATATAGCATTCCAACATTCAAACAACAAAAATATCATCATTCCAGCAGCAAATCAGCCTTTCACTAGCGAAACTCAGCATAACAACAAATTTCAGCGACAAAAGTACTCATTCCAGCATTTCAACAACAAAATATAATCATTTCAGCAACAAAATATCAACATCTCAGTAGCAACAATATCATAACTTCAGTCATGTTAACAATCAAATTCTTGAGCACATTGCATAAGTTTATGCGCCGCGCCACATGTCCTCTTCTTACTTGCAAACAAAATATATGGTACTGTTATTCGTTCATATTATATTAACTTAATAAACAGAATTCAATTGTAAATTATTGATACTGAAACCTTTGCACGAGTTGACGAGGCAGGAGCATAAGATGAAGGCTCATCAAATTGGGCATATGTCTAAACAATATTAAATTTGCATGTTTTTTTATTGTGGCCAGCATTATGACATAAGCTACAAAGCAAGGAATTCTGCTTTCTTTTTATTTTAGTTCTACTTGCTTCTACTTCATCTGGTTCTCTTCTCCTTAATTTTTGCTTTCTTCCTTTTGTGCTTCTTCTTATTAACTATGGAGGCCAAGGAGGCACGTTGCATGACTTGGGCCACATATGTTGACCATTCATAGGTAGAATAGCAAAGTCATAGACCCTTTTATATGTTTCCACCTTGTGGGAATCATGAACATATGTTGACCTCTCACTAGTGTGTTGTCATTTTATGTATTTTCCTTGACTAACTTCATGAGTTATTACAGCATCTATGAACTCTCTCTTGTTTCCAAAGGTTAACTCTAATGCCAGTTTTGGATTTTTTTCATCTGTTTTAGGTTGAACTTTGGAAAGTTTAAAATTTCGGTATCCAAATCACTTTGTAAGCTCTTCACTAACCTCATATCTACACTTTTCATTTTTAATTCTTTCTGATAAATCATTTCCATCTGATAAGTCGTTTTCTGAATCTTCAAAATCTTCACTTCTTGAAGAAGTTTCACCTCCGACTTCATTCTTTTTTGTGTTCTCCAACAGTAACATGCTTATAATTCCTTGAATTGCTTTGTCCCTCGTAGATAGCATCCTCAATACCCACTTCTATATAAGAACCCAAATGTTCAAAGTACACGTACGTCAACTAGCCGATCACTGGAATATTTTTTGCAACGACGACATCCTTATCAGTTGAAACTAACCTCATTTTGTCACTTAGCCTCACGGGCTTGTGCCAAAAAGTTACCGATTCATTCCCATAACTGCATAATTTAGCCATATATTTGAATATCAACAACTTTAGTTCAGCCCTATTAACATAGTCAATAAAGTTCATTCTGCCCCAAATATAATGCCTCGTAGGCTTGAGTTTCATTAGACCACCATGTGTTACTTTAATGGTAAAATAATATGCCTTGTACAAAGGATCTGTATAAACAAAAAAAATTGAAAGTTTATCTAGACATACTATATGAAAAAGGACTGCAATTATAACGGCTATGCAAAAGCAGAAAAAATAATTTAATAGTCGTGCATATTGGGACCATTGAATGTTGGAATAAAGAATATAGTTCACATGAGTACACACACAATATTTATTTTATATTGTTCACCTTTTGTATGACATATAAAATTCGAGATAAGGGCCACAATATTACAATATTTGTTTTGATTGTTACTTAAAATTCATTGTATTGTATTGTTAAATCCATTGTTACGTAACAGCGAAAAGAGCCATTTTACGTAACAACCGATTTAGTTGGTCGTTATCGCGTTTTGTGTTGCAACTTTAACGTCTGGTTATGGAGATTTTTTTTGCATGACTTAAGTATATGGTTAAACTGTCACGACTAAAAAATCAACCCGGTCGTGAGGGTGCCTATCGAAAAACTAGGCAAGCCTAAACCCAACATTTTCTTTCAATTCCATAAAAACATACTTTAAATTTTTAACAGCGAAATGAGTAAGCATAAATAAAAGTTTATTTAAAATACAAGTTATCCAAAATGCGATACAACTGTCCCAAAACCAGGGGGTCACTGAGTACATGAGCGTCTAAAAGTACTGGACATAGTCCACAAATGTATATAAACTTAAACACCAAAGTAAATTAAACCGAGGAAGAGAAGATCTAGGTCCGCGAAAGTGATGCAGCTACCTCAATAGTCTCCAAACTCCAACGTAGAGAATCAGCAACCGTCGGCGTGTCCAGAAGTGCCTGGATCTACACACAAGATGCAGGGAGTAACATGAGTACACCAACTCAGTAAGTAACAGGTCCAAACTATGGACTGAAGATAGTGGCGAACTCAACCTCAACATATATATAAAGGAACTAAATGCGCAGAATTATAGGCATGATTTCAATTCAAATATACAGTGTAAGACAATAAAGTAAATGCAGATCAGAACTGTACATGGTATGTAACTCAACGTTGTTTAACCAAAGAATTAGATTCTCTACCAAAGCTATTTTAAGAAGTACTCGGGATTTTGATAACCAAGAAAATATGCTAATAATTATAGTCAGAATCGTAAATAGAAAGCAACAAGAATGCGTAAAAGTAAATATATTTCAATAGTGGTTCGAACGTGTGCATACAAGTTATATTTTACTCCCTTTTATAGGAAATTTCTTAATATAACGCCTACTCTTCTTAATGATTGAGCATTAATGACTAATAATATCATTAATTTAACGTTACAATGGTTAATCGTAACTGTTGCATGAAGATTATGCAACATTTGACTCATTGATTGAAGATCTTTTAATCTGCCCTTTATTCTGCCTTGATTCATTCTGACCGTATCTCTTCAACTCCTCAATTAAATTGAGGTTCCCGTATCTAGTTGCCTCGTGGGTATGTTGTTCCGTCCCTCTTTGTCTCGTACCTCTTTGTGAAGTCACGACCAGTTGTCATGTTTTCATTTCTTCACATGGATTGCCTTGTCATCTGAATTAGTACACGTGTGAAGCCTATTTTTACCAATACATATAGTCTCCCCACTTATCATTTATTTATCAATTAATATTTGATAAGTGGATACTCATTTATGGCGGGAATATTTTATCACCGATTCACTCGTACCATCGCATCCGTCTCTGCATGTATACGTCGCTTGTCACTTCCATTTAATGCTCGTGCCACATGGAATTCTCGGATTAGTTCTACAATTATTCAGTGCCTTTTAGGGAATTTTGCGGCTGCATCAGTCACGAAGTGACAATTTCAATTATGACTTTCACATCACTGTTTTTTCCATTTTTTGACGGTCGCCTCTGAGTATAAATACCCCTTTTCTTTCCTTTGCTTTCACAAAAAACTTCTAACTTTCTTTTATTATTTGTAAATTCTTCATTCTTGTAAACAAGTCTTCCTCAAGCCAACAACCCAAAAAGGTCATCATTGTAGATAAACTGGCTCCTTTCTCTGCTCCAATTCGGAGTAGGAGGGGCGGTAGACTTAGGAGTTTAAGTTTTACACCTTCCAGGGGTTCTTCTTCTTCTCATACTACTCCTCCGCCATCTTCTAGGTCTAATATTTCTTTGTCTTCTTCGAGGGCTAGGGCTTCTGGATCTTCATCAAAGAGTAGGGAACACAATGAACCACTTCGTGAACCGAGAGTCGACGAGATTGTCCCTGTCGAGTTTTCTTTTGTAAAGGATAGTGAGGCCATTAGTAAGCAGCTTTATTCCATGTCATCACATGATAGTGCTGACATTTATCCTACCCAAATAACAGAGGGTTTAGTGTCACTCGTACGTAGAGATTGTTGTTGGAAGTCTGATTTTCCAGTTGTAGTTCCTAATGACAATCAAAGAATAACCTCTTATAGAACTGGGTATTCTTTTGTATACACTTATCCTTTCACATTAGGATTTAAGCCTCCCATCGACCTTGTTATCGTTGAATTCTGTCAATTCTTCAATGTTTGCTTGAGACAGGTCGGTACTCTTGTTTGGAGGGCAGTTACATGCCTTAGGTATTTGGCCAACTTAGCTTCCGTCCCTTTTACTTTCCATCATCTTATTCACCTTTATTCCCTGATGTTATTCCGCCAAGGAGTTTTATTCTTGCGGCTAGGAGTAAAAGAGTTTTAGTTATACCAGATGATGACAAGGATAGAGGGTGGTATGCTCGATATGTTGATGTCCCTACTGCAGGTTTAGTAGGTGAAGAAAATCTCCCCTTCCCTGAGAAGTGGAACTTTTCACGTGAGTACAATTTTGCTCACTTTCCTTCTTTATTTTTGATAAATTATCAGTACCGTGACTGTTTCTTTTTCTTTTGCAGCAACCATGGGAACTGTCGAGAATGTCTCCTATTTTCGTGATTGGGTAGAAAAATTACTGTTGATCGCTCCTTTAGAAGAACGTTCTTGGAAGTACCTCTCTTCGAGGTTTGATTGGAAGGTGAAAACCCATGGTAAGTTTTTTTTTTTACTTCTTCTCTTTCTCTTTTTGAGCTTATCTGATCCCTTTTCATTTGCTAGGGTTTCCTGCTCGTGGAATTTCTGCTGCTGCTGTGTCCGCTTCAAAACTTTCCCTGGCTAAGGCCCAGGAAATCATTGTTGTCTCCTCTTCGTCAAAAAGGAAGGCAAGTGGGTCCCAGACCTTGGAGGATGAAGAAGAACATGAGGAAGGTTCACTTATTCATAGGTCGAGAAGGAGGAGGGTAGTCTCTAACGATGAATCTGTCCCCATTGTTGATCCTCCCGTACCTGAATCAGAGCTTTCCGCTCCTGAAGATGAAACTCCCTCTCTTGTTCATAAGTCAATTGATCAACTGTTCGAGCAAGGCTTTGGTTCAATTTCAGAAGAAGCACTTTTTGCTATTTTCCCTCCGTCTGCTCCTGGGAACTTTTGTTTACTGCTCCCGTTGATGTTTATGCTCCCGTTACTGTTTCTGCTCCTCAGCCTATTCCATCCGTGGCTTCTTCATCCGCCCCTACTTCCGTGCCTTCTGTTGTCGAAGTAGGGTCTTACAGTAGGGGGTGATGAATCAAGTAATGATTGAGGTTGCTACGGAAGACAGCCTCTTGATGAAATTTGGCCAGGCTGATGTATGGTTAAAGCCCCTGGTAGGCTCGGTTGAGAAGTCTAAGTTGGAAAGTCACAACTTCTTAACTTGGATGAACGAGATTGTGCACTCGTCCCTGAAGGTATACTTTAAACTTTCCCTCCTTCCTTTTAAATTTTTTTTTTTACCGTATCTAACTTATCCTTTTATGCAGATCAATCTTGTTGGCACAGAATTGATGAAAAGAGTCGTTCAAATGGAGCAATTAGCAAATGACTACCATACTGAGGCTGAGAATTGGAAGGAGCAGTTTGAGAGTCTACAACTTGATATGGAGGCAATCGAGGAGGAGAAATGTACCTTGGAGCAGCAAATCAGAGTTATTGCAGCGGAACTGGCCATAGAGAAGGCATCATCAAATCATGCAGGTAAGGATAAAAGCATCTTGGAGTCTTCCTTTGCAGAGCAGCTTTCCCATGCTACTGAAGAGATAAGGAGCCTGAAGGCTTTGTTGTATCAAAATGAGGCTTACTCTGGTGAACTCGTGCAATTGCTTACTCAGACCCAAGAAGACCTCCGTAAATCTTCAGACAAGGTCCAATTTCTAGAAAGATCCCTTGCCCCTTTGCAGGCTTCTCATGATGCTGCCGTGGCTGAGAGAGATGAGTTAAGAGAAGATATTGAACAATGGGAGAAAGACTACGAGGCTCTTGAGGACAAAGCAGTTGTTGATGTTAGTTGGGCTTATTTGAATGCCCGACTTGACACATTGACGGAAATGGGCTAAGAGAATTTTGACGTGGAAGCTGAAGTTGCCAAGACCAAAGAAACGATTGAAAAGTCTAGGCAGAGTCAGAATTTCTCATCACCTGAAGTTGAGGTCCCTGATGAAGCTGTTGCACAAGCCTCGCCATCTCAAGCTGCTCCTCCTGCCGACGAAGATAATCCCATCGTCTAGTGAAAGAGTTTATGGAACCTTGTCCTTTTTTTATTTTTTTTATTTGGAACAATTGGTGGTTACCCCCGGTCCTATTTTGGGGTAACGTTTGGTTCTTGTAAGTCCCCAACTGACAACCTTTGTATAAACAAATCCGGCTTTAGACTAATTTAATACTTTGTTTTTTGCCATAATATTAATATTAATATTAGCATGACTTATGATTTCTCGAGTTTTTGTTTTACTCTTAAGTCTTTGAATGCTTTTCTTTAGGGTTTTTGTTTTACCCCTTAATTTTTAACTTTGCATTGAAAAATGCTTTGATATTTCGTGCTTTTTTCGGAATAAGCATGATTTATAAAAGAGGGCCCTTTTATGATCGACACTTAATGAAGAAGACGTCTCAACTTCATAATGGTGTAAATGTACAAAAGAGAGATAGGAATTTCACATGTTTTTCCGAACAATGTTTTGAAGAAAGTCTTTGTATTATTTGAACGTTCGTAACATTTTACATGTGTTTGAGTATCGTCTATAACTCTTTTGTAACTGTTTTTCTTACAACAAATTTGGAATGAATACGAGGGTATGAATTTGTACCCATAACTGTTTTCATTTACAACAGTTTTTGAATAAATACAAGGGTATGAATTTTTACCCGTAACTGTTTTCATTTACAACATTTTTTGAACAAATACAAGGGTATGCACTTTTACCCGTAACTGTTTTCATTTACAACAATTTTTGAACAAATACAAGGGTATGCATCTTTACCCGTAACTAACATTCTGCCTTTAACCTAAACATTCATTTACATTCACAAATATGTTTTTTGTAGGTTTCTGAATCAGGCTTTGTGTTTTTGTCTTTGGCTCTTTGATTTTGCTCATAACGCTTGACTTGTTGGGAAAAATGGATCTTCAGGCTTGAGCTTTGACTTTTTTGATAGTCTTGTTTGCTTCTTCTTTGCCTTCCATACTGTATAGTCCCCCAAGTGTTTAAGCTTTGAAGAATGAAATCTCGAGCACTTGACTATTCCTTTCTTGTGGTCCTTTTCTGAAAAGGAAAAACATACGGGACTCGAAGGTATATAGTTTAGATGATGACTGCTTAACCCTTTAAAACGTCCATCAGAAAGTTGTAACCCTAGACTGGGAATTCAGTTACTTCCTCGTGTCTATGCAGGTCTAGTATCATCATCTGGTGATGGGTTAGATTTTTGCCTTGGGTATTCCTTTTCCTTAGAAGTAATACTTCTTCAAATGAACAGCATTCCAACTTGTTGGTAAAATTCGGCCATCTATAGTCTCCAGCTCATAAGCGCATTTTCCAGCAATGCCATGGACTTTGTAGGGTCCTTCCCAATTTGGATTTAGTTTTTCTGTACCAGCTTCCTTTGTTGATTGGAAGAACTTTTTAAGGACGAAGTCCCCAATTTTTAAATATCTAAGGTGAGCTTTTCTGTTGTAATACCGCTCTATAATTTGTTTTTGATCTTCCATACGTATTAATGCAGCTTCTCTCCTTTGCTTGAGTAAATCCAGATTTGTTCTCAACTCGTCGTTGTTTGTTTCTTCTATTGTTGTAGTGAATATTGTGCTTGGTTTGCCAATTTCCACTGGTATTAAAGCTTCTGAACCATAAACAAGCACGAATGGAGTTTCTCCCGTGGCTGTTTTTGCAGTAGTTCTGTAAGCCCATAATACTGTCGGTAGCTCTTCAGGCCAATTTCCCTTAGCTTTTTCCAACAGTTCCTTCAAATTGTTGACAATGATTTTGTTCGTTGACTCGGCTTGCCCATTAGCCACGGGGTTATATGGTGACGAAGTGATTCGTTTGATTTTCCAGCTTTGGAAGAATTCTGTGATTTGTGAGTCTTTCCTTTAGCTGGGGGAAGAGGTCCTACTATATCCATTCCCCATTTCATGAATGGTCAAGGTGACACAACTGGGTGGAGTAATTCTGTTGGTCGATGTTAGCATATCGTTGGCATTTGTCGCACTTAGCTACAAAATTCTCAGCGCCTTCTTCCATTTTAGGCCAATAGTACCCTACTCTTATCAAGGTTTTGACTAAGGACCTCGCTCCTACGTGGTTTCCACAATGTACTTCTTTCATTACGTACTCTATTTGATTGGGTCCAAGGCACCTTTCTATGGGACCTCCAAACATTTTGCGGTATAAAGTATCACGAACTAGGAAGTACCGTGCTGCTTTTCGGCGAAGTGCTTGATTTTCTTTTTTATCTTCAGGCACGGTACCATTATGCAAAAAATTTACAATTTCGTTTCTCCAATCCCAGGTTAAATTATTAAATGTTACCTCATTTTTATCCTGGTCGATTGCTGAATGAAATTAGTGTATCACAATAACATTATCTTTATTCGTTACATCGGTAACTACTGCGAGATTAGCCAATGCATCCGCTTTTGCATTTTCCTCCCTAGGTATTTGCATAATCTTCCATGACTGGAATTGTCTTACTAGGTCTCGTGCCTTTTCCAGATATTGTTGCATTCGAGCCTCTCTAGCAGTATAAGTCCCCTGCATCTGGTTTACCACTAATTGAGAGTCACTTTTGATCACGATCTGCTCGATTGAGAGTTCTCGTGCTAATTCAAGTCCTGCAATGACAGCTTCGTACTCTACTTCATTGTTAGTTATAGGATAACATTTAATAGCATGTCTTATCTATTCACCCGTAGGTGATATTAAATCAATTCCCAAACTGGCTCCTTTTACATTAGAAGAGCCGTCAGTGAATAGGGTCCATATTTCTGGATTAGCCCCATTGAAGATTTGCAACTCTTTTTCCACTTAAGGGATTATGCTAGTATTAAAATCAGCGACAAAATGGGATAAAATCGGAGAGTTTATTGCAGTCCTAGGCTGATAGATTATGTCATGCTCGCTTAATTCTATTGCCCATTTTCTAATCTTCCTGATAGTTGTTGTTTATGCAAAATATTTTTCAGTGGATATGAAGTTACGACAGTAATTGGGTGACACTGAAAGTACGGTCTTAGCTTTTTAGCTGCCATAATTAGAGCCAAGGCTAATTTTTCTAGATGAGGATATCTAGTTTCAGCATCTAATAAAGATTTATTTACGTAATAAATAGGAGATTGTTTACCTTTGTCTTCTCTTACCAATACTGCACTTTCGACAATTTTTGCAAAGACAAGATAGACATATAACCTTTATCCCTCCTTTGGTTTAGACAGCAGCGGGGGATTTGATAGATAGGCCTTCAGATTTTTGAGAGCTTGTTGGTATTCTTCAGTCCATTCGAACTGATTCTGATTTTTTAGAACTGAGAAGAATTTAAAACTCTTCTCCGAAGACCTGGAGATGAATCTTCCTAAGGATGCAATCCTACCTGTTAATCTTTGAACTTCGTTTTTGCTCGTAAGTATATCAAGTATTTCTTCAATAACTTTAATTTGAGCAAGATTTACTTCAATACCTTTATTTGATACAAGAAATCCCAAAACTTTACCTGATTTGATGCCAAAGGCACACTTTTCTGGATTTAATTTCATGTTATACCTGCGGAGGATTTCGAAAGTAATTGAAAGATACTGGAAATGATCTTCTGCTTGTGTTGATTTCACCAGCATGTCATCAATGTACACCTTCATTATTTTCCCCAGATGTTCCTGGAACATCTTGGTCACTAGCCTTTGATACGTGGCTCCAGCATTTTTTAGGCCAAAAGGCATGACTTTGTAACAATAAGTCCCCCTGTTTGTAATAAAGGAAGTTTTTTCCTCATATGAGGGATCCATTTTTATCTGATTATAACGAGAATACGCATCTAGAAAGTTTAATAATTCATGACCTGCAGTGGCATCAATCATTTGATCTATGTGCGGTAATGGAAATGAGTCTTTTGGGCATGCTTTATTCAAATATGTATAATCTACGCATACTCTCCATTTACCATTCTTTTTAGGTACCACTACAGTATTAGTCTGCCCAATTAGGATATTTTACCTCACGTATTGAACCAATTTTCAAGAGTTTATGTACCTCTTCATCGATCATTTGGTTCTTGAATGGTCCCTGCTTTCTTTTCTTTTGTTTGACAAGCACGGAGGATGGGTCTTCATTTAGTTTATGAGTCATCACTTCTGGGGATATAACTGTCATATCTGAATGGGACCAAGCAAAACAATCAGCGTTAGCTTTTAAATATCAATTAACTTACCTCTTTTGGTAGGGCTTAACCTTGTGCCTATATGAACTTTTTGCTCAGGCTCCTGCTCCAATAGTGGAACAACTTCGAGCTCCTTAGTAGTTGTCTTGATATGCTCATCTTTTTCTGGTTCCTAAATGACTCACGGTCTAGAATCCATGTCTGTATGTTTTGATGCAACCTCTATGGTGATTTGATTCACCTTCTCTTTATCATTTTCTTCCGTGTCTGTTTGAGTTGTTTCCTCGTCCTTTGATTCTTCCGCTACTTCTTTTTTGTTGGAGTGTACTACTGAATTGATGTTTCTTGAGGTCTGTTGATCGCCTCGAATCTGTTGAATTCCCCATTTGGAAGGGAAGTTAATTACCCGATGTAGAGTAGATGGTACTGCTTCCATATCATGGATCCACGGTCTCCCCATGATTACGTTGTAAGCCATATCAGTATCAATGACTTGGAATTTAATATTTTTGACAACTCCTTACGCATAGGTACTAAGCTCGATTTCTCATTTTGTTATGATTGTTGAGTTGTCGAACCCAGACAAGGTACGTGCTTTTGGAATTACACGATTCCCCATTAACATCTCTTCCACAACCCTCAACAAAATGATATTGACCGAGCTACCTGGATCAATCAACACTCTTTTCACGTTAGTGTCATGTATAAGTAGAGATATTACCAATGTGTCGTTGTGTGAAAGCAATAATCGATTGGCATCTGCGTCGTCGAATGATATATTGTCTGTTTCCAAAGTTTCACGAGTTCGCTTCCCGTGGGTTATTTACTGTTCTCTTTGGAGATGGTTGCTTTGGGGGCTCTTGCCTGTTCTTCATATATGCATGTTTACCTTTTTCACTAAACAATTCTGTTAGGTAGCCTTGTTTTAATAACTGTTCAACCTCACCTTGCAATAACCTGCAATTTGACGTTCTGTGTCCATGATCGTCATGGAATTCGCACCAGAAGTCTGGATTCCTTCTGGTTGGATTCGATCTCATTTCTTTGGGCCATCGAACTTTATCACCCATATTTCTTAATACTGTAATTAATTCAGAAGTACTTACATTGAAATTGTAGTCTCCAATTCTTGCATTACCTCTATTTCGTTCGTCTCGATCCTTTCTGGATCTTGATAAGGATGAGCTCGTATCTCTATTTGACAGTCTGTAATCTGACTGCATGTTTTCAAATTTGGAATGAGTTTCTCGTCTTGAAGGTCCCATATATGGATCGTACCTGTTTTTACCAGTTCTCCTTATGGTTCGGAGCGTCTAGAACTAGTCATGTCTTCAGCTTTTGATTGTGTAATGGTATCTTCTTCTATTCGTAACTTGGTGCTTTACCTATTATAGACATCGTACCATGTCGTGGCTGGGAACTCTCTCAAGCTTTCTTTGAGTCTTCTCGTAGCTTCTAAGCTTCTATCATTTAAATTACTTGTAAATGCCATTGCTGCCCAGTTGTCAGGCACTCTTGGTAGCATCATTCTTTCTCGTTGAAACATGTCTACAAACTCACGGAGAAACTCCGTGTCTTCTTGTTTTATTTTGAATATGTCTTCCATTCTTTTTTCGACCTTTTGTGCACCGGAATGTGCTTTTATAAAGGAATCTGCAAGCTTAATAAAAGTGTCAATAGAATTTTCGGGTAAGAAATACCATGTTAGCACTCCTTTGGTGAGGGTCTCTACAAACTTCTTGACCAGCACTGATTCAATTTCTTGCTTAGTCAAGTCGTTGCCTTTTACTCCTGTAGTAAAAGCAGTTACATGATCACGTGGATCGGTTGTCCCGTCGTACTTTGGAATATCAGGCATTTTGAATTTCTTGGGAATAGGCAAGGGTGCTGCACTTGGCTTCCAATGTTGTTAAGAATATTTATCAATTTCAATACCCTTGATGACAGGTGGTACTCCAGGAATTTTCTCGATTAGATCGTTTTGTTCCTTCACCTGTTTCTGCAGGGTTAGTAATAAAGATTGTAAATATGAATTATTAGACATACCTGGTCTTGCTTCAAGAGACTCATTCGGAGTGCCTCTACTTCCTGAGTTTGCTAATCTGGATTGTGGATTTTCCACAGTTGCAGTGTTGTTTGGAGGAGGCGTAGTTGATACAGCTGGTATCCCCCTCATGAAAACTTGTAGTGCTTCATTCACATATTCTCCAACCATTTGCTTCACAGGGTCTTGTTCTCCTACTTGTTCATTTCCAGTCTGATCATTGTTTTGAGTTGTAGATCTCCTTGGAGATTGGTCCCTTGAACCTCGTGGGGATCCCGGAGGTGATGGAACCGGAGTTCCAGTTGCCTGTTGGTTATTATCATTGGCGTTCGACATGATTCACAAAAGGATGTTTGAGAAAAAATAAAGATTATCAGATTCCCGGTAACGGAACCAATTTGTTTAACCAAAGAATTAGATTTTCTGCCAAAGCTATTTTAAGAAGTACTCGAGCTTCCGATAACCAAGAAAATATTCTAATAATTATAATCAGACTCGTAAATAGAAAGCAACAAGAATGCGTAAAAGTAAATATATTTCAATAGTGGTTCGAACATGTCCATACAAGTTATATTTTACTCCCTTTTATAGGGAATTTCTTAATATCAATAATGTCATTAATGTATCGTTACAATGGTTAATCATAACAGTTGCGTGAAGATTATGTAACGTTTGACTCATTGGTTGAAGATCTTTGAATCTTCCCTTTATTATGCCTTGATTCATTCTGACCGTGTCTCTTCAACTCCTCAATTAAATTGAGGTTCCCGTATCTAATTGCCTCGTGGGTATGCTATTCCGTCCCTCTTTGTCTCGTACCTCTTTGTGAATTCATGACCAGTTGCCATGTTTTTATTGCTCCACATGGATTTTCTTGTCATCTGAATTAGTACACGTGTGAAGCCTATTTTTACCAATACAAGTGTACTCTACATGCTGATGCACAAACTGTATGAAATGCATCATATGCTCCCACTCCCTCAAGTGCTCAACCACTTGGTACTGTATATGCCCATCCAACCCAGGGAAATCCATCCCGGACCATATATACAACGCTGACTGATAGTCACTCAGTACCGAGGACAAAAGGGCAGTCCAGCCCTGTGGAGAAATCCAGCTCCCGATATCAAGTACTCCGGACAAATCCATATCCAGGGAAATCCATCCCTCAATAATATCATTTGTGCTCACTAGGGATGCGTTACAGACTCCGGAGGGGCTCCCACAACTCAATCGCTATCAAAATCATCAATATAACCATTGCGGCGTGCATCCCGATCCCATATCAGTCACTCATAACAGGCCCTCGGCCTCACTCAGTCATCAACCTCTCTTGTCTCACCACAGGCTCACAATGTCATGCAAACAACCCGGACAAATGATGTGATAAATCAATTAATTACCGAGACTGAGATATGATATAAAGATGCATGATCATGACTGAGCATGAAATAATAAATGAAACTAACGAGATGAAAGCAATAAACGACCGCTAGGGGTCCCACAATAACGGCACAAAGCCTAAAACATGGTATCTAGCATGGTTTACAACTCAACTAATTCATCACATGACAAAACATGTATATTAACAGGATAGAGTCATTTAACGGTGTCATGGAATCGTCCAGGCCACAATTCTCACGGTGCACACTCGCACGCCCGCCACTTGGCATATGCGTCACCTCAATACAAATTACATAACACATTTCGGGGTTTCGAACCCTCAGAACCAAGTTCGGAAGCGTTACTTACCTCAAGCCTAGCGAAATCCTACTCCACTACGCTCTTGCCCCTCGATTCGTCTTCCAAATGATCCAAATCTATTCACAATCAGTACAATACCATCAATATACGCTAAGGAAATGAATTCCACAAGAAAAACTACAAAATTAAACCAAAAATCCAAAATTGGTTCAAACTCGGCCCCCGGACCCACGTCTCAAAATCCGACAAACTTACAAAACTTGAAAGCCCATTCACTCACGAGTACATACATACGAAATTTATCGAAATCCGACACCATTTGGTCCCTCAAATCCTCACATCAAACTCTCCAAAATCCCAAGACCTAACCCCTCATTTTCACCCCTAATTTCCACTAACTAAATGATTAAACAACGGAAAATCACCATAGATACGAGTATTAGAGCTCAAGCAACTCACCTCAATGAAGACCCCTTGAATCTCTCTTCAAATCACTCCCAAAATATCCAAAACCGACTGAAAATGGAGGAAAATGGACCAAAACAATTGCGAAGTGTGCTATTTATACTTTCTACCCAGGCTTTTCGCACATGCGGCCTCATTTCTGCGCCTGCGGTATCGTACGTGCGATAAAAAATCTCGCACCCATGAGAACCACTTAAATCCTCAAATTCTGCACTTGCGCCCCAAGTATCGCACCCGCGGGCTCGCAGATGCGGCCAAAACCTTCGCACATGCGCTCCCAACCTTGGACTTCCAATTCCGCATCTGCGGCTCCCCTACTCGTACCGGCCAAACCCTCGCAGGTGCGATGACACCAGCAACAACCAACTTCAGCAATTTTTTCAACTTTAAACTTGATTCGCTAACCACCCGAAACACACCTGAGTCCCTCAAGACCTCAACCAACCATACCAACAAATCATATATCATATTACGAACTTAGTCGAACCTTCGAATCACCCAAAACAACATCAAAATACCAAATTACCCTCGGATTCAAGCCTAAGAACATCTAAACTTCCAAATTCGTCAAACGACGCCGAAACTTACCAAACCCCGCCCTAACCTCAAATTTTGCACACACGTCAAAAATGACACTACGAACCTATTCCAACTTCCGGAATTCCATTCTGACCCCGATATCTAATTTTCCACTACCGACCAAAATCGCCAAATTTCCAACTTTTGCCAATTAAAGCCTTGTTCTACCACGGACCTCCAAATTACATTCCGTAAGCGCTTCTAAGTCCAAAATCACCTATCGGAGCAACCGAACCATAAAAATCTAAATCCGAGATCGTTTACACATAAGTCAACATCTAGTTGACTTTTCCAACTTAGGCTTCTTAATAGGAGACTAAGTGTCTCATTCCACCCCGAAACCATTCCGGACCCGAACCAACCAACCCGATACAATGCAATACAGCTGAATAACACATAAAGAAGCAGAAATGGGGGAAGCGAGGCTACAACTCTCGAAACGACCGGCCAAGTCGTTATATCCTCCCCCTCTTAAACAAACGTTCGTCCTCGAATGGGTCTAGAAAGATACCTGGAGTCTCAAATAGGTGTGGATATCTTCTCCGAATATCCCGCTCGGTCTCCCAGGTGGCCTCTTCCACAGGTTGAACTCTCCGCTGCACCTTCATTGAAGTTATGTCCTTTGACCTCAACTTTCGAATCTGCCAATCCAGAATAGCCACCGGCTCCACATCATAAGTCATATCACCCTCCAATCGAATCGTGCTGAAGTCCAAAACATGGGACGGATCGCGAACATACTTCCAGAACATGGAAACATGAAATACCGTATGCACACTCGACAAGTTGGGTGGCAAGGCAAGCTTGTAAGCCACCTCCCCTATCCTCTGAAGCACCTCAAAAGGCCCAATGAACCGGGGTCTTAACTTTCCCCTCTACCCAAAACACATAACAACCTTCATGGGTGATACATTCAGCAAAACCTTCTCTCCAACCATGAAAGACAAAACACAGACCTTCTTGTCCGCATAGCTCTTCTACCTAGACTGCGCCGTGCGAAGTCGCTCCTGAATGAATTTCACCTTATCTAATGCATCCTGGACCAAGTCTGTACCCAAGAGCCTAGCCTCACCCAACTCAAACCTTCCAACCAGAGATCTACACCTCCTCCCATATAAAGCCCCGTACAGAGCCATCTGAATACTCGATTGATAATTGTTCTTATATGCAAATTCCGCGATAGGTAGAAACTGGTCCCATGAACCCCCCAAGTCAATGACACAAGAGCGCAACATGTCCTCCAATATCTTAATAGTGTGCTCGGACTGCCCGTCCGCGTGAGGGTGAAAAGTTGTGCTCAACTCAACCTGAATACCCAACTCTCGTTGTATAGCCCTCCAAAACTGCGATGTGAACTGAGTGCCTCTATCTGAAATGATGGAAACTGGAACACCATGCAGGCGAACAACCTCTCGTATATAAATCACAGCCAACCGCTCTAAAGTGTAAGTAGTACCAACAGGAATGAAGTGCACGGACTTGGCTAGTCGATCCACAATAACCCAATTAGCATCAAACTTCCTCGAAGTCCGTGGGAGACTAACTACAAAGTCCATGGTGATCCGCTCCCACTATCTCTGAAGCAAGACACCCAGTCTCTAATGCTCATACTTAACCTGCTGACAATTGAGGCACCGAGCTACAAACCAAACTATATCCTTATTCATCTGCCTCCACCAATAATGTTGTCTCAAATCTTGGTACATCTTCGTGGAACCCCGTGGATAGAATACTGCGAGTTGTGGGCCTCCTCAAGAATCAAATTTCGAAACCCATCTACATTAGGCACACATATCTGGTCTTGCATCCTCAACACGCCGTCATCACCAATAGTCACATCCTTGGCATCACCTCGTCGTACCCCGTCCTGAAGAACGAGCAAGTGGGGGTCATCATACTGACGCTCCTTAATACGGTCATAAAGAGAAGACCTGGAGACCATGAAAGCCAATACCCGATTAGGCTCCGAAATATCCAATATCACAAGCTGGCCCGCTAAGGCCTGAACATCCAATGCCAAGGGTCTCTCTGCTGCTGGAAGATATGCTAAATTCCCCAAACTCTCTGCCCGGTGACTCAAAGCATCGGCCACCACATTGGACTTCCCAAGATGGTACAAAATAGTGATAATAATAAGCTCCAACCATCTCTGTTGACGTAAATTAAGGTCTTTCTGCTTAAACAGATGTTGCAGACTCCGGTGATCAGTATAGATCTCACAATGGACCCCATACAGATAATGAAGCCAAATCTTCAAGGCGTGAACAATGGCTGCCAACTCAAGATCATGAACATGATAGTTCTTCTCACGGGTCTTCAACTGGCGCAAGGCATAGGCAATTACCCTACCCTCATGAATCAAAACACATCCAATACCTATCCTCGAGGCATCACAATACATGGTATAAGAACCTGAAGCTGATGGCAGAACTAACATTGGAGTTGAGGTCAAGGCAGTCTTGAGCTTCTGAAAGCTCTCCTCACACTCGTCCGACCACCTGAATGGAGCACCCTTTTGGGTCAATTTGGTCAACGGCAATGCAATAGATGAAAATCCCTCCACGAAGAGACGGTAGTAACCTGCCAAACCAAGAAAGCTCCTAATCTCCGTGGCTGAGGACGGTCTAGGCCAACTCTGCACCACCTCTATCTTCTTCAGATCCACCTGAATACCTTTACTGGACACCACATGCACCGAGCCAAAACTCATACTTAGAGAACTTTGCATAAAGTTTCTCCTCCCTCAATATTTGTAATACAATCCTAAAATGTTGAGCATGCTCCTCTTGGCTACAATAGTACACCAGGATGTCATTAATGAATACAATAACGAAGGAGTCCAAATAGGGTCGGAATACACTGTTCATCAAGTGCATGAGCGTTGTTGGGGCATTGGTCAGCCCAAAGGACATCACCAAGAACTCATAATGGCCATAACGGGTCCTGAAAGTTGTCTTAAGAATATCCGAATCCCGAATCTTCAGTTGGTGATAACCGAACCTCAAATCAATCTTGGAGAACACCCTCTCTCCCTGAAGCTGGTCAAATAAATCATCAATACGAGGCAAAGGATACTTGTTCTTGACTATGGCCTTGTTCAACTGCCTGTAATCAATGCACATCCTCATGGAACCATCATTTTTCTTCACAAATAGAACCGGCACACCCCCAATATGACACAGTAGGCCGAATAAACCCCTGATCAAGGAGTTCCTGAAGTTGTTCTTTCAATTCCCCTTTAACTCTGTCGGTGCCATACGATATGGTGGAATAGAAATGGGCTGAGTGTCCGGCACCAAATCAATACCAAAGTCAATATCCCTGTCAGGCGGCATGCCTGGCAGGTCTGCAGGAAACACATCAGGAGAATCAGGTACCACCGGAACAAAATCAATGGTAGGAGTCTCTGCACTAACATCCCCCCACAAAAGCCAAATAGGATAGACAACCCAACTCAACCATACGCTGAGCCTTTAGATAGGAAATCACCCTACTAGGCACATACTCTATAGAACTGCTCCACTCTACCCTCGGAAATTCCGGCATCGCCAAGGTCAAGGTCTTATCGTGACAATCTAAAATAGCATGACATGGAGATAACCAGTCCATACCCAATATCACATCGAAGTCAACCATATTGAGCAACAAAAGATCCACTCAGGTCTCCAGACCCCCAATAATAACCACATATGACCGATACTCACGGTCTACAACAATAGTATTGCCCACATGAGTAGATACATGAACAAATGAAACTAAAAACTCACCGGGCATATCCAGAAAATGAGAGAAATATGAGGAAACATAGGAATATGTGGAATCAGGGTTAAATAATATCGAGGCATCTCGGTGGAAAACTGAAACAATACTTGTAATCACAAAATCTGAAGCAATGGAATCTAGTTTGGTAGGGAGGGAATAGAAACAGTCTCGACCTCCTCCTGATCTACCCCCCCTCCCTCTTAGTGACCCCTAGCTGATTGAGCTCCACCCCTAGGTGGTTAGGCGGGTGGTGGAGGAACTGGTGCTGAAGTCGAAGGCTGACTCCTCTGCTAAGATGATCCTCCCATCAATAAGGGACAAAACCTCTTGATATGATCCAAATCCCCACACTCAAATCAAGCTCTACCAGCCATGGGGGACTGAAGGGAACCCCAAGAACTAGAATAACCGCTAGAAGGTCCTGACATAGGTGAGCCCTGAGCTGGTAGGGACCCGAATGATATCTGGCACTGCTGATAACTAGGAGGTCCATGACCGGATGACGCACCACGGTGGACTAGGCGATATATCTAGGCATGCCTGAAAGGACGGCCTCCACCGTGCTGGAACTGACCCCCAGAAGGAGCACCACTAAATCCACCCTATCCACGAGGCCTCTTGGACTCCCTCTCAATCCTCTCCTGCCCGCAAACCATCTCAATATGTTGAGCAATGTCGACAACCTCATCAAAAGTAGCACCATACGCTCTCTCTCTGGTCATAAGTAATCAGAGCTGGAAACTGAGGCCATCTATAAACTTCTTATCCTCTCTCGGTCTGTGGGAACCAACCAACCTACATGACGGCCCAACTCGGAGAATCGCATCTCATACTGCGTCACAGACATATTACCTTGACGAAGCTGCTCAAAATGTCTGCGCAGCTCCTCTCTGCGGGACTGAGGTACAAACTTCTCCAGAAAGAGAATGGAGAACTGCTGCCAAGTAAGGGATGTTGCGCCAACTGGCCTACGCCTCTCGTAAGCCTCCCACCAACTAAATGCAGCCCCAGAGAACTGGAAAGTAGTGAATGAGACCCCGTTGTTCTCTAGAATACCTGCTGTCTGGAGCATCCTCTAACACATATCTAAGAAACCCTGTTCATCCTCACCCTTTGCTCCACTGAAAGATGGAGGTTGGAGTCTCCAAAACCTCTCCAGTCTATGTTGTTTATCCTCAGGCATAACAGGAATCATATAGTCCTGAGCAGCTGCAACCGGTTGAGCTGGTTGTGCCCCGGGTGTCTGGAGTCCCTGAACAACCTGCTACAGTGTGCGAGAGGCTGGAGTCTGAGTGCCTCCCCCGTCCTGAGAAGTGGCTACGGCCGTGTAAGACAATAAAGTAAATGAAGATCTGAACTGTACATGGTATGTAACTTAGTGTACTCTACATGTTGATGCACGGACTGTATGAAATGCACCATATGCTCCCACTCTCTTGAGTGCTCAACCACTCGGTACTGTATATGGCCATCCATCCTAGGGAAATCCATCCCCGAACATATATACAACGCTGACTGATAGTCACCCAGTACCCGAGGACAAAATGGCACTCTAGCCCTATGAAGAAATCCATCTCACGGTATCAAGTACTCCGGAAAAATACATGTCCAGGGAAATCCATCCCTCAATAATATCATCCGCGCTCACTAAGGGTGTGTTACAGACTCCAGAGGGGATCCTATAGCCCAAGTGCTATCAAAATCATCAATACAACCATTGCGGTGTGTAGCCCGATCCCATAACTATCACTCATAATAGGCCATCGGCCTCACTCAGTCATCAACCTATCTAGTCTCACCACGGGATCACAATGTCATGCAAACAACCCGAACAAATGATATGACAAATCAATAAATTACTGAGACTGAGATATGATATAAAGATGCATGATCTTGACTGAGTATGAAATAATAAATGAAACTAACAAGATGAAAACAATAAAAGACCGCTAGGGGTCCCACAATCCCGGAAAAAAGCCTAAAACATGATATCTAGCATGGTTTACAACTCAACTAATTCATCACATGACAAAACATATATATTAACATAATAGAGTCATTTAATGGTGTCATGGAATCGTCCAGGCCACAATTCTCACGGTGCACACTCGCACGCCCGCCACTTGGCATGTGCGTCACTTCAATACAAATCACATAACACATGGTTCGGGGTTCCAAACCCTCTAAACCAAGTTTGGAAGCGTTACTTACCTCAAGCCAAATCCTACTCCGCTACGCTCTTGCCCCTTGATTCGGCCTCCAAATGCTCTGAATCTATTCACAACCAGTACAATACCATCAATATACGCTAAGGAAATAAATTCCATAAGAAAAACTTCAAAATTAGACAAAAAACCTGAAATTGGTTCAAACTCGGCCCCCGGGTCCACGTCTCGAAATCCGAAAAACTTACAAAACCTGAAAGCCCATTAACTCATGAGCCCATACATGCGAAATTTATCAAAATCTCGACACCGTTTGGTCCCTCAAATCCTCACATCAAACTCTCCAAAATCCCAAGCCCTAACCCCTCATTTTCACCCTTAATTTCCACTAATTAAATTATTAAACAACGGAAAATCACCATAGATACAAGTATTAGAGCTCAAGAAACTCACCCCAATGAAACCCCTTGAATCTCTCTTCAAATAACTCCCAAAAGCTCCAAAACCGACTGAAAATGGTGAAAAATGGACCAAAATTCGCGAAGTGTGCTATTTATACTTTCTGCCCAGGTTCGCACCTGCGGCCTCATTTTCGCGCCTGCGGTACCGCACCTGCAGTAAAAAATCTTGCACCTGCGAGAACCACTTAAATCCTCGAGTTCCACACCTGCACCCCAAGTCTCAAACCTACAGGCTCGCAAATGCGGCCAAAATCTTCGCACCTGCGCTCCCAACCTTGGCCTTCCAATTCCACATCTACAACTCCCCCACTCGCACCTGTGTCCAAACCCTCGCAGGTGCGATGACACCAGCAACATCCAACTTCAGCAATTTTTCCAAATTTAAACTTGATCCGTTAACCACCCGAAACACACCCGAGGCCCTCAGGACCTCAACCAACCATACCAACAAGTCATATATCATCATACGATCTTAGTCGAACCTTCGAATAACCCAAAAAAACATCAAAACACCAAAGTACCCTCGGATTCAAGCATAAGAACCTCTAAACTTCCAAATTTCGCAAATGATGCTGAAACTTACCAAGACACGTCCGAATAACTTCAAAATTTTCACAAACGTCATAAATGACACTACGAACCTACTCTAATTTTCGAAATTCCATTCCGACTTGGATATCTAATTTTCCACTGCCGACCAAAATCACCAAATTAACAACTTTTGTTAATTCAAGCCTAATTCTACCACGGACCTCCAAATTACATTCCAGACGCGCTCCTCAGTCCAAAATCACCTAATGGAGCTAACCGAACCAAAAAAATCCAAATCTGAGATCGTTTACTCATAACTCAACATCCGGTTGACTTTTCCAACTAAAGCTTCTAAATTGGGGACTAAGTGTCTCATTCCACCCCGAAACCATTTCGGACCCAAACCAACCAACTCGGTACTATGCAATACAGCTGAATAACATATAAAGAAGCAGAAATAGGAAAAGCGGGGTTACAACTCTCAATATGACCGGCCGGGTCGTTACATAAACGATGATTTAGTTCTGGGAAAAAATTAAAGTGTAATCTGATAATGTGATTCACCTAACTAAATTCATGGCTAAGGTCTACCATATATATATATATATATATATATATATATATATATATATATATATATATATATATATTGATAGCTGGCTATAATTATGTAGTTTAGCTACTATTTGCACTCTAACTTGACTGCACTTTATTGATATTTGAATGTTAAATGACAACAAATTTCTCTAATTGAGAACTTTATGCTTTGCAAGAGCAATTCCGGACTATGAGGACGTTAAAGAGTGCTTTGGAGATAATATGGAGCATTGAAGGCCAATCAGAGGTTAGCGCGCTTAAAAAGAAGAAAGAAAAAAGGCTGCAAAAATACTTCAGGTGCGTGGTCTATGCGCGGCCGCACACTGGGCCGCGCATTTCAGGCAGAAACTGGCAAAGTGCGTGGTCGATGCACGGCCCCGCACGTGCTTCCGAGAAAAATTGTCCAAGGCTAATTTTGTAATTTGAGAGGCAACTAACCTTGACCTATATGAAGCCCAGCTCGCCTAAAAAGAGGGTATCTCTATTTTTAGAAGAACTTTGGAGGCAAGAACAACAAAAGAGCAAGACGGAGAATTTGTCTACGAGTTCTCATCTTCTTCTTCTTAATTCCATTGTTGGTTATGACTTTTTATATTGTAATCTTGCATAGTAGTATGAGTAGCTAAAATCTTCATCTAGGGTTGATGGAACCAATTTTTGGATGAAGTCTTGGTTACGTTTTGATATAATTGAGCCGTTATTACTCTATAATTGTTCAACTATGTGTTTCTTGTGATTAATTGAAGGGACCTTGATTAATCGTGTTTAGTTATCTAGTGTTGCTTGAGAAAAAATACTTGATTAGATTGTTGTTGAACAATGCCACTTTCGAGTAAGTTATGAGATTAATTACTTGAATATAAAAGTGGTATTAGAGATAACGAAGCTTTTGTGTGATATTTATGAGTTGTAAAAATTGTCAACTAGAGTAGTTCGAGAGAATACTTCTAGTAAATTATCGTAAATGATCGAGCGATAAGTACGGTAAACAAGAAATCATCATCTTTATAGAGTGTTACGACGAGATTATAGCTAACGTGTTAGGAATTAATCCGACAATTGGGGAAATCAATAACCCTAATTCGTTTTACGCTTGAATTCAACTTCATTCTTGTTCATTGATAGTCTTATTGTCATTTTTCCTTAGTTAAATAATTTCTGACTCTCAAATAAAATCTTGAACTCTGAAAATTGCCTGAGCTTATCACTAGCAATACTAAAAGTTGTAGCAAATAGGTTAGTTCCCTGTGGGATTCGACTTTGGACTCTTGAACCAGATCATTTTTACAGCGACCGCTTAGTCCTTTTTATAGGGCATAGTTGGGTGTGATCAAATTTTGGTATCGTTGCCGGGGAACTAATAATGTTATTTATTACAACTTGGAAGAATTGCTAGGATTTTTAGTTTAGATCAATTTTTGTGGTGTTAAAAATATTTCCATTGAAATTCTCACGTTTGAGCTCTTCTGTGACTCAGGTGCATGCCTAGAAACTCCTTGAGAACTGGTGAACTTTTTGAAGGACTCTCAGATCCCGAGAAAGCATTCAGGACATTGAATCGGGCTAACAAGAAGGGAAAACAACTAAAACAAGACGAACAACTCGAAATTGAAATGGACGATGTCGAGAACGTCAACGAGAACAATAGAATGATCGAGTTGACCAAAGCATCAGAGTGGTAGAACCTCTTGTGCCAAAAGCTGCTCTCTATGATTGGGCGCAACCAACTGCTGATAACCTGGCCACCGCAATTGCAGTCCCTCCGATATAAGCGGAGACATTTCAGATTACCAACAACATGTTGATCTTGCATCAAAATAAAGGGTTGTTCTCTGGGTCGTACATCGAAGACCCACAACAACATCTGAAGAACTTTCTCTCAATTTGTGTCACTCAAAGACAACTGAATGTGACTCCTGAAGCAATCAAGTTATTACTGTTCCCATTCTCAGTGACTGGGGAGGCTCAAACTTGGCTGAATTCGCTCCCAATAAACTCCATTGCTACTTGGGAGGAACTAGTAAAGCAGTTCTTAAACAAGTTCTATCCACCCAACAAAAATGTGAGGCAAATTGACGAGATATTGCAATTTAGGAAGAAATCGGCTGAAACTTTGCAGGAAACATGGGAGAGGTGTAAGGGTATGGTGGTGACGTGTCCACGTCATGGCATCCCAGATCAGATGCTAGGACAGATATTTTATATGGGTTTGGATGGCGGTCTGAAGGCTAATGTAGATGCTTCAGCCGGGGGTGCATTCTTGAGCAAAACATTCACAGAGTGTAAGATTCTTCTTGATAAGATGGCTCAAAATTTAGGCTGGATGATGAGAGATACAACACTCACTCCAATAGTGAATTTTGTTGCTCTTGACCCAAACAATACAAATGCAGAAAACATAGCCACTCTCATGACCCAGATGAGCTGGTTGACAAAGAAAATTGATGAGATGGGTACGAAACAGGTGGACATTGTTGATACGACAAATGGAGGCCTATGCACTCCCTGCGTAAATCAGTCATATGTTTGCTCGTGGAGTAGAGAGAATGATAACCAGGACTTCAGAGAAGACATGAATTAGTTAATAATTTTGGGGGTCATAGGCAAGGTAGACAGCAATGGGGACCTCAAAATCAGCAGTACAGACCAACCCGGCAACAATACAATACCATTCCAGGGGGAGCACGACCACAAGGCCAAGTCGTGCCTTATCAAAGGCAGTAGGGATACAATCAGCAGCACCAATAACAGTTGGCTTGCCAGCCGCCTCATCAACAGGAGGTGACCAGACAGGACGACAGTAATATGATAGAAATCAAGGGCATGCTGCAACAACTCATTGGGACAAATGGAAAGATGCAAGAAAAGTTAGCCGCACATGATTTGGCTATCAAAGACATTGAAACTCACTTAGGCCAGTTATCTATGGCCTTGAAAATCTCCCACAAGGAACATTGTCTACAGACACAAACATCAATCTAAAGGAGCAGAACCCAAATCAGCTAATGGCAATGAGTCTCAAGAATATAAGGGATTTAGACAGAGAGCAAGCGGTTTCTCAATCTAGGAGAGACGCAATGCCAATTACTCCAGTGTCATTAGAGACTGACGAGTCAACGGAGCTCACAGAGGTTGTAATTGAACAGGCACAAGTTGACAAAGGCAAGGAGAAGAAAATTGAACAACTCCCAGAACAGATGGTGGAAAAGTCTCCTAATAAAGAAAAGACACCAAGCAGTGGGCAGAAGCTAACTCCTGCACCATTCCCTCAAAGGTTGGCAAAGCAAAAGAAAGATGATCAATACAGAAAATTCATGGAAATGCTCAAACAAATTCAATTGAATATTCCGATGATGGATGCTTTGAGGGAAATGCCAGGCTATGCAAAAATGATGAAGGATCTGATGTCTCAAAAATTTGACTTCCAGAACCTGTCTACTGTAACTCTAACTCAAACCTACAGCGTGGTAGTGACAAGACATATGGCTAAAAATTTGTCTGATCCCGGTAGTTTCACAATCACATGCACAATTGGAAGTTATGATTTTGCTAAAGCATTGTGTGACTTGGGAGCCAGTATCAACTTGATGCCTTTGGCAATCTACACAAAATTAGGCATTGGCAGAACTAGACCGACCTCAATGTTGCTGCAACCGGCTGATCGCACATTTAAAAGGCCGACAGGAATTCTGGGTGATGTGCTCATCCAAGTGGGGAAGTTTGTATTTCCTGCCGACTTCGTTATTCTTGACTGTCAAGTTGATGAAGAAATACCAATAATTTGGGGGAGGCCGTTCTTAGCCACTGGGAGAGAATTGATCGATTGTGAGACGGGAGAGTTAAAAATGAGGTTGAAGAACAAAGAAATAATATTCAATGTTCAACAATCTATGAGGAGGCCCAACGAATTTGCAAATTGTTCACTAGTGGAGGCGGTGGATGTTATACTGCAAGAGGAGGATGAAACCCTTAATGTCAGAGATCCGTTAGAAGCTTGCTTGATAAATTTGGAAGATGTGGACGGTGAAGAGTTGGAAGAGTGGGCCATGTCTCTCGAAGGTCAAGGGTTCTGGAAAATGGAACCCCAGTTCAAGCCACTACACTTAGAAGAAAGGGCAACACTACCTGCGAAGCCATCAATGGAGTAGCCACCACACTTGGACCTGTAACCGCTTCCAGCTCACCTCAAGTACAATTTCTTAGGGCCTAACTCTACTTTACATGTTATTATCTCATCCGGTTTGTTTGCTGTGCAGGTAGAACAACTCCTACAGGTGTTACAGGAATGTAAGACTACTATTGGTTGGACCATGGCAGATATAAAGGGTATTAGCACAGCCTTTTACATGCACAAGATTCTCTTGGAAGAGGGGCAAAAATCTTCTAGAGAACATCAAAGAAGGTTGAACCCGAACATGAAATAAATGGTGAAGAAAGAAGTGATAAAGTGATTAGATGTAGGTATCATCTTCCCTATCTCTGATAGTAACTGGGTAAGCCCAGTTCAGTGTGTGCCAAAGAAGGGTGGAATGGAGGAGACACCACGGTATGCTGATATTGCTAATTATTTGGCAAGCGGTATTATACCTTATGAACTCTCTTCGATTCAAAATAAAAAGTTATTTCGCGATTGTCGGTCTTATTACTAGGATGAACCTTTACTTTTTAAAATATGTGTAAATAACATGATCCGGAGGTGTATACCCGAGAAAGATCAATCTTCTGTTTTGCAGGCTTGCCATGCTTCACCATATGGTAGGCACTTTGGAGGAATTCAGACAGTGGTGAAGGAATTGGAGTCGGGTTTGTATTGGCCGACTTTATTCAAGGATACCCATGCTTGGGTGAAAAGTTGTGATGAGTGCCAAAGGATATGCAACATATCTCGTCGTCACGCGATGCCGATGACTACAATTCAAGAGGTGGAAGTATTTGACATGTGGGGGATTGATTTTATGGGACCATTTGTTAGCTCGTATGGTAACAAGTACATATTGGTAGCAGTTTACTATGTCTCCAAATGGGTTGAAGTTGTGGCCCTTCCAACAAATGATGCCAAAGGAGTGACATGCTTTCTAAAGAAAAAATATTTCACACGTTTTGGCACTCCAAGAGCTATCATCTGTGATGGTGGAATCCAGTTATGAAATAAAGTGTTCGCAAAGCTGTTAGAAAAGTATGGAGTTCACCACAAGGTTAACACACCGTACCACCCACAAACGAGCGGGCAAGTGGAAGTGTCTAACAGGAAAATTAAAAGTGTCCTGACCAAAACAGTGAATGCGACAAGGACTGATTGGGCAAAGAAGTTGGATGATGCATTATGGACTTACTCCACAGCATTTAAAACTCCAATTGGTATGTCTCCATACAAGTTGGTGTTTGGAAAAGCATGCCATCTTCCGGTGGAGCTTGAGCATAAATCCCTATGGGAACTGCGGTAGTTGAATTTGGATATGGAAACCACAGGCACAAGTAGAGTTACAGATCTACATGAACTCGAGGAATTCCGGTTCCATGCATTCGAGAATGCAAGATTGTACAAATAAAGGATGAAGATGATGAACGATAAGCACATTCTAGATCGGAACTTCAAACCCGGAGATCTAGAGTTTTTATACAACTCGAGATTAAGATTGTTTCCGGGTAAGATGAAATATAGATGGTCATGAACATTTAGAGTTGTGCAAGTGTTCCCAAGTGGAGCAGTAGAAATTGAATCCGAAGATGGAATGAATAGGTTTAAAGTAAATGGTTAAAGGTTGAAACACTACCTTGGAATGGTTGAAGAAAAAGGGGAGAAAGTTGTGATGTCCTTGGAAGAGCCCCAATATGTGAGCGAAGTGCAATCATGAAAGTTTGCGTCTTGCCGCGACGTTAAATCAGGCTCTTCCTAGGAGGCAACCCATGGTTTTGTTGTAATTCGTCGTGCCGCAACGTTAAATCAGGCGCTTCTTGGGAGGCAACCCAATATTTTTTGTTTGTTCTTATTTTTCGTATTTGATTTTGAACTGTGAAAGTATTAACAGGTCTATTAATGTGCATGGATGAAATTGTGAGCGCCGGAAGGACTGGGGGTGAAGAACTCAATCCGTAGATAGGTAAAAAGTGGCTAAAAGGAAGAAATTTCGAAGGACAAACGTGTGCGGCCGCGCACTGATCTGCGAACAGGCCGCGCATTCTCAGACCCCCACTGTTGCACATGCGGGGCCGTGCATAGGTCGCGCATTTTCAGACCTACACTTCCCCACGTGCGATGCATGACCGCGCACTGGGCGCCGTTTCATACGTTATTTCATTAGATTTTTTAATATTTTTTCCCTTTCTTTTCTTTTCTTTAATTTTTATTTGTTTCTTTTTTTCCCTTACTAATAACCGACCCCCCCCCCCTCTTATTCCTCCCCTAAAATCTGGAAAAAAAAACCCTCCTTTCTAAACACGCACACACACACACCCCCAAACCCTCCCTTCTTCCAAATTTCAAAAGCACAAACCTACCTCCCTTTCTTCCTCTTCCCTACTCAATCACTACCCAATCTCTATTCCTCACAAATTTCTTCAGGTAAGTGCCATGGCTTCTATTTTCCTTTTCCTTCAATTTTTTTTTTTAGTTTTTCTAATTTTTACTTTTCTTCTTCTCTTTTAATTGTATGGTAGTAGAAGTCATTGTTGTTCTTTTCTTTGCTTTGTATTACTAGTATACTTGTTGGTATGTGAGGTTAGTGGAATTTCATCTTGTTGGGTTGGATTAAACATTATTAAGTTTGTGGTTGAAATGAGGTATAATTGAGTGTTTGGGGTGAATTTGCACAACAAGTGTTTGTTTAAATGCCGTAGTGAGTTCGTGAATGTAATTTGTGAATAATTGTGCGGGTGAAGTCTGAGTAACTGCTATTGGTTCACACATCCCGCATTTTACTAATAGTGGTATTCGTTTAGTAGGTACTATGACGCCCTCAAAGAAAAGAAGAACCACATGTGCCTCTTCTAGTGGTCATGCAGGCTCATCCCGGACATGGGCCTCGGTCAATGTGTTTGATAGCACAAGGTTTGTATCAAGCTCATCCCAGGACATGGGCCTCGGTCAATGTGTTTGATAGCACAAGGTTTGTATCAAGCTCATCCCAGGAAAATTTTAGTCAAAAGGATCCTAAGAAACCCATACCCGAATGGGGTATTGATAGGGGGTCCCTCCAGACTGATTGCCCCAATATGTATCAGGACTTGGTTCAGCGCAGGCTGTATATTTTTTTTGAAGAACCTGAGGAGGCCAACTTGTTGGTTGTACGGGAGTTCTACGCGAACTGCTCTGAACATGAGGACCATATTTGCACTGTGCGACAGAAGAGTGTTGATATATCGATCGAAGTCATTAGAAGGGCGTACCGGTTTCCAGTATTTGGTGGGGCGGAGGACTATTATGATACATATAGGCGAGAACCAACCTCCTGGAACCTGTTTTTCAGAACAATCTGTGTGCCAAACAAAGACATAGTGTGGGTTACGCCGGGGCGGAAGTTTCACTCGGCCTCACTCACCTTTGAAGGGAAGTGTTGGCTTTATATCATCAATAGTCGCATGCTGCCTTCCTACAACACCACTAAGGTGAATGTTCCCAGCGCTGCATTGATCTGGTGTTTCATGAATAGCCACGATTTTGATGTGGCTAAGGTTATTCACGACGAGATGTTCATCTGTTTTACAGTGCAGAGGTATGGGTTCTTCTTCCCTTCACTAGTCACTAGATTATGCCGGGCAGCACGGGTGCTGGAGAACAAGAATGTGGATGGAATAGCGAAAAAAGAACCAAAATTTTTGGCGGATAAAATGACCATTGGGAAGGATCCTGTGGTACCTGGAAGAGCTAATAGTGATGAGTCTGATGCGCCAGAGAAGGGAGATGAAGGGCAGGCTGAGGTTGTGGCTGAGTCATCCCTACACGAGCAAGTTAATGAGGCTGAGGGAAAATCTATGGTCAGATGGGATACGCGGATGACAACCCTAGAATATGAAATGGCAGGGTACTTCTGTCACGTATTTGGGGACTCGAGTTGATGCACTGGCTACCCAAAATGCAAAATCTGAGAAGAAGATCATGGCTAGGCTGCGTGCGTTGGGGAGGGCTTTCCATCTCAACCCTGGCACTGTCTCCGATCAGGATTGATGTACCAGGGAAGTTTCCTTTACCTCGTATTTTTTTATTGGTTTGGCATGGGGACATGCCACCATTTTAAGTGTGGGGTGGGGGATATTTTGTATGTATAGAGTTATGTAGAGTAGTGTAGTTTCATTAGTTAACTGAATATAAAAACAAAACAAAAATCTTCAAAACTTTCGATTTGTCCCGACTATGGATATCATTCGACGGGTTTCTTGAGGGATTCAAGTCGAAGAAAAAAAACACAAAAAAAATTTATTTTGTTAGGAGTGTATCAATTCCCCCTTGGTTTTTCTTTAGGCCACGATTCTTTTCCAAGGGTTTCGTTTGAACCGGGTGTAGTTAGTATTTTTTTAAGTTAGGAAACCGTGGGCTATGGGTTGAAATGGAAATAAGATCTCTTAAATTCGTTATGCCTTGAATATAGTAGGTACTTTAGTGTGACTCTTAGGCTCAATTGTTGATTCTTGTAAGAGTGCCTTAAATTGTATGTTCTTAATTTGGCTTAAGTACCCTGACTAGAGTGTTTTGATGATGCAATATGGAGTGAGTCATGTTCCATGTGTGTGTGAGGCTTGGTGTATTCTGTGCACTGCATTTGATGCCTAGAACTTGCCCCGTGTGTTTGCAAAGCGAAATAGTAGTTTTGTTCCGTCTTGGAAGTGTTATAGGCATTTTTTTATTGAGCCATATATATATTCCATCGCCTAATTGTTATGTAGCATAGTTAAACCCTTTGATCTTGTAATCCTGTTTCTTTGGCAACCACATTATAAGTCTTACCCTTTTGTTTGAATTAACCATCTATTTGAACTTGTCACCTCTCATGAACACTTGAATTGCTATGAACTTTGTAAAGGTTAAAGTGTGTGGTGGTTGGTAGGGCTTTTGAGTGGAACTAATAAAATAAGGATAAAGGTGCACTGTGTTGAAAAATAAAAATAAAAGCCATTTGAATTGAAAAGGAAAAAAAATTAAAATTAAATAAATAAATAGTTGTATTGTGGTGAATAATATTCCTTTGGTGCTTTTGGTGTAATTGTGCTTAAAGAAGTATGGGGTAACATACGTTGATGTGAAGGTGGAGTGTTGGTTTGACATAAGTATGGACTTGAATGTTAAAGTATATGAATTAAAATGCTTAGGGAGGTGTAGTCACTCTTATATCCAAATGTATCATACCCAACACGCAGCCTACATTACAACCAAATAAAGTCCTACTTGATCCTAGACTGAATGAGCTCGATTAGTAGAGTAGTACACTACGGGCAAGCCTATGGAGCACCTTTTGTGGCACAAGAATATCGTTTCTGAGAGAATGAATTTTGTCTATTTTGAAGTTCCTCATTGTTTGTGATTTTTTTATATTGTGGAACGAATCTCTTTTGTTGTGAGCAGGCACTTGATTCATGAAGAAAGGGTGATTCTTGACCTCTGTGTTACAGTAAATGAGTAAGTTAGGAATATTGTGTGGTGAGTGGGAGTCAACTCTTGAGGTGAAGATGTTACACTACGGTGCTCAATCTATGCGAAATATTCTTGGTGTGATGAGTTAGGGAAATCGTTTAGTGAAGTTAGGCCTCTGTAGAGTGTGGTTTGATTGCTCGGGGACGAGCAATGGTTTAAGTGTGGGGTATTGATAGTAGGCTATAATTATGTAGTTTAGCTACTATTTTCACTCTAACTTGGTTGCACTTTATTGATATTTGAATGTTAAATGATAACAAATTTGCTCTAATTGAGAACTTTATGCTTTGCAGGAGCAATTCCGAGCTATGAGGACATTAAAGAGTGCTTTGGAGCTAATATGGAGCATTGAAGGACAATCGGAGGTTAGCGCGCTTAAAAAGAAGAAAGAAAAAAGGCCGCAAAAAATCCTACAGGTGCGTGGTCTATGCGCGGCCGCACACTGGGCCGCGCATGTCAGGCTGAAACTGGCCAAAGTGCGCGGTTGATGCGCGGCCGCGCGTGCTTCAGAGAAAAATCGTCCAAGGCCAAATTTTTAATTTGAGAGGCGACTAACCTTGACCTATATGAAGCCCAGCTCGCCCAAAAAAGGGGGGTATCTCTGTTTTTAGAAGAACTTTGGAGGCAAGAACAACAAAAGAGCAAGATGGAGAATTCGTCTACGAGTTTTTCATCTTCTTCTTCTTAATTTCATTATTTATTATGACTTTTTATATTGTAATCTTGCATAGTATTATGAGTAGCTAAACCAGTCATCTAGGGTTGATGAAACCAATTGTTGGATGAAGTCTTGATTACATTTTGATATAATTGAGTCGTTATTACGCTATAATTGTTCAACTATGTGTTTCTTGTGATTAATTGAAGGGCCCTTGATTAACCGTGTATAGTTATCTAGTGTTCCTTGAGAAACAACACTTTATTAGATTGTTGTTGAACAATTCCACTTTCGAGTAAGTTAAGAGATTAATTACTTGAATTTAAATGCGGGATTAGAGATAACAAAGCTTTGGTGTGATATTTATGAGTTGTACAAATTGTCAACTAGAGTAGTTCGAGAGAATACTTCTAGTAAATTATTGTAATTGATTGAGAGATAAGTACGGTAAACAAGAACACATAATCTTTATAGAGTGTTACAGCGAGATTATAGCTAACGTGTCCGGAATTCATTCGACAATTGGGGAATTCAATAACCCTAGATCCTTTTACCCTTGAATTCAACTTCATTCTTGTTTATTGATAGTCTTTATTATCATTTTTCCTTTGTTAACTAATTTCTATTAATTCTCAAATAAAATCTTATACTCTGAAAATTGTCTGAGCTTATCATTAGTGATACTAAAAGTTGTATCAAATAGGTTACTTTCCTGTGGGATTTGATTCCGGATTATTTTTGCAGCGACCGCTTAGTCCTTTTTATAAGTCATAGTTGGACGTGATCTCTCTCTCTCTCTCTCTCTCTCTCTCTCTCTCTCACACACACACACACACACACACATATATATATATATATATATATATATAGTGCGTGTATTCATGAAGATATGCGCATCACTTCTTATTCTTGACATTAGAGACATATATACTAGCTAAGGTCTAGCATCTTGGATCTGCTATTTATTTCAAATATTTATTTTCTAACTTAATTTATTGACAATGATCTCATTCGATTTTATTATAGATGGATGATCGGAATAAACAAAATAATAAGCAAATATCACGACAGTTGAGCTCTTTAGCCGCATATGTTGCTTGCTTAGTTGTTATCTGGTTTTGGCATTATGCATGTGAAATTGAAAATGATTGACGTACGATCACACTTGATTTACGAATCGAAGGAGAGCAAGTCAGAGTGAATTAATGAGTTATTTATTCTCAACTAAACTTTGTCGTAATATCTTGAGATAGACCCCTTCAGCCTTTATCGGTTTATCTGATATATTAGTTAGAGAAGGTGGTCTTAGACCAAAACTTCGAACTACCGTTGAGGAACAAGTTGCAAAAATACTTTACTAGTTAGCGCATAATGTGACAAATCGTAAACTAGCTTTCTTCTTTCGTCGATCTGGTCAATCACTCAGTCGTCATTTCCATACTGTCTTGAGAGTTATCTTGGGGTTATATGAAAAATTTATTGAACAACCTGATGGCTTCCAAGTTTCTTCCGAAATTGCTAGCAGTCAGAGATTCTACCCATACTTTAAGGTGAACACAATCATAATTTTTATTCAAGTTTTAACTAATGCCAAGATTGGTTGCATTTTAAATCATGAACATAATGTCAGGATTATATTGGTGCAATTGATGAAACACACATACATGTTAAAGTTCCACAAAGTGAAGCACCTAAATATCGTGGGAGGAAAAATTATCCAACACAAAATGTCTTGGTTGCATGTACCTTTGATTTAAAATTCACATATATTTTAGCTGGGTGGGAAGGGACGACATCTGATTCATGAAAGAAGCACTAAACAAACAAGACCCACTAAGAATTCCAGAAGGTAAATATTACATAATATTTATTTAAGCGTATATAAGTTATGTGATGAATAAATAGTTAAGACTTTTACCTTTTATTTTTAGGAAAATATTACCTTGTCGATGTTGGATTCATGTTGAGAAGTGGACTTATTAAGCCATATAGGGGGATCGATATCACTTGAAAGAGTACTCAAGAAATCCACCTCAAAATTCTCGTGAATTATTTAATTTGCGACATGCATTTTTGCAATGCAATTGAACGAGCATTTGGAATTCTTAAAAAGAGATGTCTTGCACCACTACTTGAGAGGTGTTGATCCAGATGATTGGTTACTTGCGGAGATTTATGCAGAGCTTATTAATTATACAAATGTGCTTGAAGAAAGATATATCTATAAGAAAACACCCTATATAGTTTTATAGTCCTGACTACTCAACGTTTTTGGCTGATCTAGACTACGTTTTTTTTCTTATAAAAACAAAACTTGTTTTTTATTAGCTTCACTAGAATTTGTATGGATCGAATAACTTTACGTGTATATATATATATACACACACACACATACATACACACAAGACATAATTGGTGATAAATTAATGGAAAGCAGTTATCTTAAACTACTTTATGAGTTATTACTGATAAAATCTAAACTTTACTGCAATAAAGGATATTTTAGTAATAAAGTACATTACCATAAAGTCAAACTAAATAATAAAATGATATAATATATCCAAATATTGTATTCACAAAATAATAAAATACATTATGAAACGATGGGTAACAACCATCCAAACAAGGGGTTATAGAACTTCAAAAGACAGTAAACTATTGTAAAAATCGTGGAGATTTCAAAAACAAATTAAGAAGGGATATTTACAAAATACAAGTAGCACGAACACTCACCATAACTAGGGTTATTTCACCATTGCTCATAAGAATCCGTCGAGTTATTATTCGCCTATTCAAGCTAACCTAACGCCTATATGTCTATGGAATTAGAACTAGCAAGAACGCATTTATGATTCCTGTAAAATTCAACCAAGCAGGGCAATTAGGTATATGTCTATCCTAACCGTGAATCCATTCCCCGATGCCCATGTTCAAGAACTTGCTCTACTCAACTTATATGCAATCTAGAATTCCCACTTTTGAGTTCAATTCTAGATTCGTAGATAGTATTCAATTTGTGATCAAGCAATCAAATAATTAAGCGCAAGATTGAATAAATAAACCAATGTGATAAACAAAGAAATCCAAATCAATATTCGAATAACAATAGTCATGAAAGAACCACACCCTAGAACGTGAAGTTTAGCTCCACATAGACATGGTAGAAAAACAATAAATCATACAAAGAAACATAAAAATTACTAAGTTTGATGGAAGAAAAGATGAAACCCGGCCTCCACGGCGGCTCTGTGCTTGTGTTTTCCTCTCAAAAACGTCCTCTTCTCTCCAATATAGCTTAAGGACCCCTTTTATACGAGCTGGAAATGTGTAGAATAAAAATAACCAAGTCCCAAACGAAATAGGATAAGTCCCCGCTCCGAGGCGTTGGCCTGGCGCACAAAGCAGTAACATTTTTTTACAAATTCAATTGCTGCCTAAATTTTGCGTTCTTTCCTATAATTGCTTTGTAAGCATTCAACCAACTTTTTGCTTTAAATAACTTAAAGTCAATGTGTTTCTTCTAATAACATTCTCCATTGCTGCCACGTCCTACTTGGACTCAATATTTGTTGATCTTTGTAGTGATCTCCGGTGGTATTTGAGAATGAAGAGTTTCTCAATTCTTCAATTCAATATTCCAGTGCTTCAAATTTGAATTATGTTGCCATGCGTAACGAATGTTTATTTATTTATTTATTTTCAAATTTCATCTTTAACGTATTTACACATAAAATAGACTCAATTAAACACAAATAGTATAGTTTAGCATTAAAGCCATAAAAATGTAAAGTAAGTAATGCATTAAAAATATAAAATTATACACAAACAGCAAGAAGCAGAATGACTAGAGTTCATATGGATTCAAACATGAGCATAACAACTAGTAGTGGTAGCAATTGATCTTGCACGCCTTGAAGAATCTTGCAAAGTTACTAATAAGTCTTTATAAGTAATATCTTCATAGATTTGAATAAATTTTGTGAAGCGCCGCGACATACACTAAAATATAATGAGTTCCTTCCTATATTAGCTTCTAAGCTTGGGGATTTAAAGAACTGAGTAACGGGGTATTTGTTAAGATGATTATATCTTGCTGGATACATCTAAATGGACAAATACATATCCAGCCCATTAAACTTGTCTATTTTTTCATCTAGACACTTCAATTAAGACCATTTCTTATTGGAATACGATTTATACCAGCATAAATTATGCCGGTATAAATTATATTGGAATAAGTTATGCTGGAATTAGTTATGCTGGGATTGTTGTTTATCCAGCTTATATAGCTTAAGAATCAAACTATGCACTTAGAACCTACCACTTCTCGCTTCTCATCAACCAAAGTAAAAAAAAAAAATTGATCTAAAATTCTTCTTGTCTTCACTATCTTTATCAACAATTTAGAAACTTAAATTCTGAATCACAAAAATTATTTTTAGAAAATGGTCTTAATTGAAGTGTCTAGATGAAAAAATAGACAAGTTTAATGGGTTGGATATTTAGAAACTTAAATTCTGAATCACAAAAATTATTTTTAGATAAAATATATACATTCAGAATTCTGATTTAACATTAAGCTCATTTTGATGGCCATTACCCTTCGGTTGATCTGTGAATTTTTTGCGTTCTACGGAGTCATTTAGTTTGCAATCCCTTGGGACCTTCTTCAACCCCAGGATTTGATGAGTCTATATCGAGGTTCCAAAAGATACCGTCTATAAGAGTTTTTGGGAGTCATCAACATGTTATTCCAGACGTGTCCGTCTGCGATCATACCTAGCTGAGCAGTTTATCAAGAGCACGAGCTGCTTGTTGGGAATATACCCCCACAGAAATAATATTTACGGTAATAACAGCGGAACAATAATGTAGTACCGAGATACGGTAATCAACAAGAATAAAAGAGTGACAATGACACAAATATTTTAACGTGAAAAAACCCTTCTGAATAAGGGAAAAAACCACGGGCCCGAGAGGAGCAAAGTAATACATTGTAATGAGGAATTTTACACTGCGTAGTCCCGAGTAAAATACGTCGGTGACCACTATACACTCAAAAGAAATAACCCTCTTTTAAGATTTTCACCTCACTATAATATCGCTCACACTCTTTATTTTCCTCGCAGACTACACCGTCTGTGAATACCTCACACTGCTCTCTATGCTCTCAGATATATTTCTTCTGAGATTGGTGTGATGAGATGAGAGCCAATGCTCTCCTTATATAGGTAATAGCACCTCCATTTGGACCAATCAGAATGAAGGGTTGGTTACAATTTGCAATGCAAATTGTTCTGACACCCACCATCTGCCAACTTGCCGATTTGCTTCCAAATTTGGATTTGCTATCAGATTTACTTGTTTCTTCTTTTGTTTTCATGATGGGGATGGACCCCACAATCTCCCCCTCCAGACCCATTGTTCTGAAGGAGGTATTACCAGACTTCTAACTTAAGTGCATGCCCACAAGTTCTTTGCACAACTCGAACTTGTCTCTTGGTACCACCTTGGTCAACATATCTGCTGGATTCTCACTTGTGGAGATCTTCAGGACTTGCAGAGATTCACTCTCTGCCTTTTCTCGGATCCAATGATATCCTACATCGATATGTTTGGTCCTTGCATGGTACATGGAATTCTTGCTCAAGTCTATTGCACTTTGACTGTCACAATAGACAATATACTCCTTCTGCTGCAAGCCAAGCTCTTGAAGGAATCGTTTCAGCCTATCATCTCCTTGCCAGCTTCTGTAGCGGCAATGTACTCTGCTTCAATTGTAGAGGGTGCGACACACTTCTGCAACCTCGATTGCCATGATATAGCTCCCCCTGAAAATGTAAACAAATATCCGATAGTGGATTTTCTATTATCATTGTCACCTACCATATCTGCATCTGTATAGCCTCTCAAGATTGGATCAGATCCTCCAAAGCATAAACAATCTTTGTGGTACCTCTCAGGTACCTAAGTATACACTTGACAGCTTCCCAATGTTCTTTTCCGGGATTTTCAAGGAACCTGCTAACAACACCGACTGCATGAGCAATATCAGGTCTAGTGCATACCATTGCATACATCAAGCTACCGACTGATGAAGAATAAGGAACTCTAGCCATGTTCCCTTTCTCCTCCACTGTTGTAGGACACATCTTCTTGCTCAACTTCAGATGACCAGCAAGAGGTGTGCTGACTGGCTTAGCACTTTTCATGTTGAAGTGTTCCAGTACACGTTCAATGTACTTCTCCTGAGACAGCCACAACTTTCTGCTTGTTCGCTCTCGAACAATCTTCATTCCCAGAATTTGTTGTGTTGGGCCCAAGTCCTTCATGTCAAAGGACTTAGATAAGTCTCCCTTCAACTTGGAAATCAGCTCCTTGTCTTGTCCTACAATCAACATGTCATCCATATACAACAACAATATAATAAAGTTGTTATCAGAAAATCTTTTGAAGTATACACATGGATCAGAATATGTCTTTATGTAAGTTTGACTTTTTATGAATGAGTCAAACTTCTTGTACCACTGCCTAGGTGCCTGCTTCAACCCATAAAGACTCTTATTCAGTTTGCACACCATGTGTTTCTTTTCAGCTACTTCAAATCCTTCTGGCTGCTCCATATAGATCTCCTCTTCCAAATCTCCGTGAAGAAATGCAGTTCACATCCAACTGCTCCACTTCAAGATCTAGGCTAGTTGCTAAGCTCAAGATTGTACGAATAGAAGTCATTTTGACAATGGGTGAGAAAATTTCATCAAAATCAATACCTTTCTTCTGTTCGAAGCCTTTAACTACCAATCGATCTTTGTATCTAACCAGCTTGCCATTTCCATCTTTCTTGAGTTTAAAGACCCACTTACATTTGAGTGGTCTTTTACCCTTTGGAAGTTCAACCAGCTTGTACGTGCCATTTTTTTTGTAAAGATTCCATCTCTTCTTACATAGCTTTCATCCACTAGTTATTTTCTGGATGGGACAACACCTCTTTAAGACTTTCTGGCTCCCCCTCATTACTGATAAGGACATACTCCGTGGAAAGGTACCTGCATGACTCTACCCTTGGCCTCTCTTATCTCCTCAGAGGTTGAGGTTCTTCTTCCTGAGTAGGATACTTCACTTGCTCGACATCATCATCAAGTTGCTCCCCTGCTCAGTAACCTCACCAGGTTGTTCCCCCTGCTCGGCAACCTCGTCGGTCGTTCTTTCTGCACTTGTGGGATAGTTAGAAGAATAAGGAACGGTAACAAGGTTAGGGATTGTACCATTCTTTGTCTTCTCTAAATGATCATCTACAGCTCTAACTTCACTTTCTCAGAAGATTACATCTCTACTTCTAATGACCTTTTTCTTTACAGGATCCCACAATCTGTACCCGAAATCTTCATCTCCGTATCCGATGAATATGCAGGTAACGGATATATCATCCAGCTTTGTTCTCTGCTCCTTTGGTACATGTGCAAAAGCTCTGCAACCGAACACCTTTAGATGTGAGTAGGACACCTCCTTGTTAGTCCAAACTCTCTCTGGGGTGTCAAACTCCAATGGAACTTATGGACTCCTATTGATCAGGTAACAGGCTGTCTAAACTGCTTCACCCCAGAATGACTTAGGTAGTTTAGCCATTCTGAGCATGTTTCTCACCTTCTCAACAATGGTGCGGTTCATCTTCCCGGCGACACCATTGTGCTGTGGGGTTCCAGGAACTGTCTTTTCATGTCTGATCCCATGACTTGAACAGTACTCTTCAAATCCACTTGAAGTGTACTCACCTCCATTGTCACTTCGGAGACGCTTTAGCTTTCGACCCGTCTCCCTTTCCACCAGAGCATGAAACTTCTAGAAAACTTGAAACACCTGATTTTTGGTTTTCAAAATATAAACCCATAATTTTCGTGAAGCATCATCAATAAAAGTAACAAAATATTTGTTACCGCCCATCAATTCAATTTCCATTGGACCAAAAACAACAGAATATACCAAATCAAGTATATTCAATTTTCTTAAAGACGATGTCTGAAATGAGACTCTATGTTGCTTACCAAATAAACAGTAGTCACAAGGTTTTACCGTTGTACCTTTAGCATAATAAATGAGTGATTTTCTGGCAAGAATCTGCAATCCCTTCTCGCTCATATGACCCATTCTTTTGTGCCACAAATCTGCAGAAATCTCATCTTGTGCCGCATTCAATTCACCTCGGCATATTTCTTCATTTTTCATGTACAACGTGCCACGAGAAACTCCTTTTGAAATCACCAATGATCCCTTGGTGAGTCTCCACTTTTGATTTGCAAAATAGTTCTCGTATCCATCTCGGTCTAAAGCAATTCCCGAGATCAAGTTCATCCGCAAATCAGGTACATGTCGCACGTCTTTTAGAACCAATGTGCATCCGACATTTGTCTTGATACAAATGTCACCAATCCCCGCAATCTTTGAGTAACTTGTGTTACCCATTCTCACAGTGCCGAAATCACCAGCTAAATATCTGCAGAAAAGATCTCTTACCGGTGTGGCATGGTAAGATGTTGCTGTGTCAACCACCCATTCCGACTCTGGACCTGCCAAATGCATGCATTCCTCTTCGTCATTTATTAAGAGAACAACATTATCATTGTTTTGCACCACGGCGGTTGTGTTGTCGTCATTTTTCTGGCAATTGGTTTCACCTTTGCCCTTCCTTAGATTTGGGCAATCTCTTATGAAGTGACCTGGTTGATCACAATTGTAGCAATTTTTGGCTTTTGATTTGGATCGGTTCTTGGACTTCCCACGACCTCTGAATCTACCATAGTTGCTCGAACTCCTTTGATAACTCCTGCCTCTGCCTTCTGTGATGAGAGTTTGTCCTTGATTTTCAGGCTTCTTTCTCATCTTCTCATTGAGTAAAAGAGCCGATGTGACATCTTTCAACTCAATGGTAGTCTTACCGTGCAGGATGGTTCTTGCCAGATTATCGTATGAAGATGGCAACATGTTCAATAGCAAGATGGCTTTATCTTCTTCCTCGATTTTCACTTCGAGATTGGCGAGCTGTGTGATTAGTCCATTAAACATATTTAAATATGACAAAAAATTTGTACCTTCAACCATGTGTAGGGTGTATAGTTGCTTCTTCAGGTACAATTTATTTGTCAACGTTTTGGACATGTATAGGCTTTCTAACCTTGTCCAAATGCCACGTGCAGTGTCTTCATCAATGATGTTATTTACCACGTCATTTGATAATTGCAACCTGATTGCACTAGCAGCTCTTTCATCCAAGTCAGCCCAATCCTCAGCTTTCATGGTATCGGGCTTTTTGGCATCAGCATCTAGTACCTTGTGTAATCCTTGTTGGATGAGCAGATCCCTCATCCTTCTTTGCCATGTTGAGAAACCGTTATCTCCGTTAAATTTTGCTACCTCGTACTTTACTTCGGACATTTTTTTTTACCGAGTATAGTACTACTGACGGTAAATAGTATTTCTGTGAACGAACAGAACCTGTGCTCTGATACCAGTTGTTGGGAATAAACCCCCCACAGAAATAATATTTACGGTAATAACAGCAGAACAATAATGTAGTACCGAGATACGGTAATCAACAAGAATAAAAGAGTGACAATGACACAAATATTTTAACGTGGAAAAACCCTTCTGAATAAGGGGAAAAAATCACGGGCCCCAGAGGAGCAAAGTAATCCACTATAATGAGGAATTTTACATTGCGTAGTCTCGAGTAAAATACTCCGGTGACCACTATACACTCAAAATAAATAACCATCTTTTAAGATCTCCACCTCACTATAATATCGCTCACACTCTTTATTTTCCTCGCAGACCACACCGTCTGTGAATACCTCACACTGCTCTCTATGCTCTCAGATATATTTCTTCTGAGATTTGTGTGATGAGATGAGAGCCAATGCTCTCCTTATATAGGTAATATCACCTTCATTTGGACCAATCAGAATGAAGGATTGGTTACAATTTGCAATGCAAATTTTTCTGACGCCCACCATCTACGAACTTGCCGATTTGCTTCCAAATTTGGATTTGCTATCAGATTTACTTGTTCCTTCTTTTGTTTTCATGATGGAGATGGACCTCACACTGCTATCTGAGACCAAGCACTAAGCACTCTTATTTTCTTTTACAATTGATTTCTAAGATGATTGGGTGTCCTCCTAATGTCATTTCGATCGGAAGAAATATTGATAACTATCCAAAAGTTATATCATAATTATAATGTGCGTATTATAATATCGAGTTAAATAGTGAAGCAATTAACTAGTGAAGATATTTTTTTCGGCAATTAAAACAATATAATCAATTACGAGTAATTTGTACAAAACAAAGGCAACCTACCAGGTCACTATTCTCATGACTATCCTATGACACCAACAACCTTATCTACAACTCCGGCAAAGAACAAATAAACTCAAACAACTTCCTGTTACCCCTAACTCTAATGCACATATAGGTTTTTCAGATCACGCACCATTGTTTCCATGTTTGTAGCTCTATTTTGAAACACTCAGAGTATTTATTTCGATCCAAATGCAACATCAAAGCAAGATTTAAGTAATGTTCCATGAGAGGTCGTTGAACCCATTGCCACTCTGATTCACATTGCGTAAATTGTTTTCCCGCCGTTTCATCCATCCCAATATATTTGCCAAAAAGTTCTTGAAAAAATGCACTCAAAGAATAAGTGCAAAAAAGTTTCAGGCTGGGACTCGCACAGAACACAATCACCATCGCCTCATGCCCGATTTGAGTAGGACATCCTTAGTTCTCAATTTTCTCAGTGGTAAAGATACTTTTATTGGTAGATATTTCGTTCATTGAGTTAAAAGCAAAATATATGTGATATAATATAATATAAAACGCGTGTTTGGTTTTACAATAGATAAACTCGAATAATCTTTTATTTCAAATTTAACCTTAGCCTTCTTAAAGAATTTGGGAGAAAAAGTTTTGGAGGAGGACATTTGGTCACTAAATTATTTTATTCGGACAATCCCTGAATGGTCGTTCTACATTGAATGTGGTATAAAAAGAACATTGATTCACAATTGTGGTACAGTTAATCTCGAAATTATTTATTTCGAAACTAAATCCCAAGAAACATGAAATTAATAATCACATTTTATTCCGGGATATCCCTTATCCTTGTAACCAAGCCACACTTAAGAGTTGATCCAGGAAAATTATGCGATACATCAAACATTACACTGTATTTACTATTCGTAGCTATACTTTTATCAAATTTACCATTCATAGCTATATTTGAATCTTATAGCATTAAATGAGAGATTAATTGCATTGAACTAAAACAAAAGAGCAACAAGCTCTTGTAACAGTTGGTTAGAGTGTTGGTTTAGTTAGCGCAGGTCTTGAGTTTGACTCTCAACAACAACATTTTATTTTTCGGTATTTCTATATTTCGTCTTTGTTGTATTCTTGCACGAATGAATATAATTACAGTAATACAAGTCAGTAACAATTTAATAGTAGTTACGAATGGTAATTAGGTAAATTATAGTTACTAGATTCTATATTCTGAAAATTCCTCCATAATATTAGCGTCCATATTATAAAGATTTAATACTAAGACAAGAATAAACACCTATAACTCTATTACCTCCAACTACAAGGTTAACTTATATTTCAAAAACCACTAGATTTCTCAGGTGACTGGAGAATATTTGCCAGAAACATAATGTTCGACAAAAGTAAAATGACATGCAAGTTCAGAGAAAAAAAATTTAATGGTCTATCTAAAGAAAAGGGTTGAAGCTAGGCAATATATCTTGCTGGACTCGATTCTACCACTTAAATAAAACATCGTCTGGTTCAAAAACAAATTGTCAAAACTCTAATCATCAGTGCAAAATCCAAACTTCAAAACATTCTCCCAATCTCTGCTAAGAACATTTCTTTCTATCGTATGAAGGTACACAATATCGAAGAAAGGAATGTAAGGAAGCACTACATGGGTAACTAAAAACTCCAAAAACGAACAGCTGCATCACCAACAGCTTTCTTTAGGTTCTAGTGCATGCTTATTCTTCATCCTCCTCGTCACCATCACCACCTGAAGCCTTCTTGGCAGCAGCCTTTTGGTTCTTTCTCTTCACTCTTCCAGGGCGCCCGCCACCAAAAGGACTGGTTAGGGAGAAGTCAATGTGCTTCTGAGAGTCCAGTCTCACCATAAACGAAGGAACATTCACCACTTGCCTTCCAACTCTGCAATGCAGTTAATGTTAGTCTGGCTAACTTCATTGATGTGCACACAAGTAAACAAAAAACAAATAGTTCATAAAGCACAACTAATTAGTTAAATACACAAACTATGAGTCCATGGAGTTTTGGGAGGTTGGTAGGGAAAGGGGGGGAACCCAAAGAATGATCTTTGCCAAGAGCCAATCTGATATGTACTGCTAAGAAAAGATATGCGCTACGCCCAAGCTTCCATAGATCCTTTAATCTATCACCACGCTTAGCCATCAATGAAATAAAATACAACTCTAACACCTTTCTGTGAAATATGGAGGTCTTATAACAAGTGAAATGTACATATAAATATTTGGCTCCTAGAAACCTAGCAATTTGGAGCTCTAAAACACATCACATCTGTGAAGATTATTAATGAAACGATTATATATGACCTATAAAACAAAGTGAAATGATTAAGCAAATCCTTACCAAAATGACATCCTAGTTTGCAAACACAATTTAATGTTCAACCAAGATTCAATATTGGAAAACTAGCGGTACAAAGAGCTCACTGTGTTAATATTGCTCAACTTTGTCTATTGACAGAGAAGATCACAGACTTACTTGCTAACAAATATTCTTGTTCTGCAATTTGGACTAGAAATTCCTATTCTATTATTGAGAAATATCAGTGAGAAAATGAGACTTCTATCAACTAAGCACTTCTGCCAAAAGAGTTATTCCAAAACAAACACAAGTGCTAAACGTCTTTCGACAAAATTTAAACAACTGAAAAAAACGCAATTCTAGCAAACACCACAAAGTCAGGGCAAAAGAACAGCTTGCTTGTTTGAAATTTGTGATTAAAAGAGATAAGCTATTTTTACCTGATATGCTTTTGCCTAATGAGCACTCTAGCATGGTGGATCGACTTAGCCATGCCAGTCTTGAAAACAAGGGTTTGCAGACGACGCTCAAGGAAGTTCTCAACAGTGAGTGACAAGACATAATCGAGTTTGTTCTGGCTCTCATCCAACAAACCATACCTGTTCATCCTCCTCAAGAGTGCTTCACCTTCAAAAATACGACGTGGATCTTTCTCATCAAGGGTCAGAAGCATTCTTGCAGCATTCCTGATTCGGCTCAAAGCATACTGGACTCTCCACAGCTCCCTCTTGCACCTCAGTCCATACTCTCCAACGAGCTTCAACTCTGCATCCAATCTCTCCTTCTCAAAGGGACGTCGAGGTTTCTTAAAGGTCTTCCCATCTGATTACACACCAGAGTCGCACATTAACATAGGCTTAAAAACCTTTGTTCCGTTTGTGATATACCAGTAACGTCTGCCCAATCCCCCAAAACCCCCACCCCACCACACACACAAAAAAAAAAAAGAAAAAAAAAAGAGGAGCTACCAGATTTCTCCCTTGGCGACTTAAACCCCCAACATGGATGTTTCTCCCCACTAGCCTATCCAACATTGTCATCAAAATAGGCTTAAAATTTTAAAAAGATGAACATATAATACAAATGACATTAACACAGTCGCAGGTTGATCATCTGAGACTGCTGATCTAGTTTCCCACTGTAAATGAAAGAGTAATACAATACAACCAAACAAAGAGTTCTAAATTTAGTGAGTCTACATTTGTTTTTAGGGAAATTACCAATTGAAATTTTTTAACCAAACTATTGGATTTCTTAATATGCTGTGGCAACTGCCACTTAAGTTAAAAATACCATCATACTACACCTAAACGTTAAAAATAAAACAGAATTATTACCAAGCCTTCAACTTTTCGGTTTTTTGACAAGTCTATATTCATTAGCAAATAAGATGAAATCATGAAATCACATAATGTTTTTTGCTCCACTAGGATATGAACCTGAAATCTCTTGGTTCTCCTCCCATTTCACTGAGGATATTTTTACATTTTCTTGATTAGCTCTACCACTTTATCCTCGGGTCATAATACTATCAGAACAGACTTTAGCTTTGCTTATATTCAAACTAATCTCAGCATTACCACAAAGTTACAGTAATGACTACTCAAACCCTAGCATAAGTTTGATCCTTTCAGCTCCATTTCGAGCTGATTTATTCCAATACTCATTAATTTATATTTTAACTCAAACTAGGGGTTTCTAACACTAAATCTTCTCCACATTTATCATTTATATACAAATTTGTAGAAAACTAAAAGAGCTTTTGACAAATACAGAACTTAATAATAGGAAATGAACCAATGAGATGAAGGAAACTTACAGTTGCGGTAAAAGGCGACGTGTACCATATTTACCGGTCGACGGCGCCGTCTTCAGATCGGCTACGTACCTGCTGAAAGTGAAAGAAGAAACTGATAGGGTTTAGAGAAAAACTAGGGTTTGAATATAATGAAGTTCTGTGGCTGCATTATAAATTGTCCCTCAAAGCCCAACTTAAATGGGTAATATTTTCGGCCCAATTGTGTGTGTAGCGGATGAAAGCATTGGCCCAAATGAGAAATTACCGGGAGATTTGCACAAATAGTCTCGTTTAAGGGTAAGATTTTCACGGGGAACCCTATTTGGACACCGCTATTTATCTTGTAACCCGTTTTTAAAATTTTTTGGACGACTACCCACTTTGATCTATTTCAGACAAGTAATATCTTCATTCTATCCAGGGAAATTTACACAAATGTCCCAAATAAATTTCAACTTACCAACCTCTAGTCATTAATTATAGACTTACCAAAACTAGCCAACAAAAATTGAAAACCAAATAATAGGGTTCTTTCTCTCAAAGAATCACATGCAAAAATGACCTTCCATATTTTTAAGCGTGATTAACAACACTAGATACAAGACGGAAAGGAAATTTCATGGATGAGGTAGCAAATAAGGTGATGAAATATAAAAAATATATATAATATTCCATAAATCTAAACAAAAAAAGAACTTTTTCAATGGGTATAGTTGAAATTCATTGAAAATATATAGATAAGTCAATATACAAAATTTGAGGAAGATTGGAGGTGATTTGGACTGGTTTTGTATCAAAATTCGTAATTAAATCGAGTTAAAAAAAGTCTTATGTGACACATGTATCACGTATGTATCTCACACACAGATATACATGTGACACACAATTGATACAAATATGATACATATGTGATACACAAATGATACACAGTGTGATACACATATCATTTTTTTCATGTTCAGTTTTTACTTCAAATTTTCAATTCAAACCACCTCAAAACTTCACCAAATCATCCCAAAACTTATTCAAGCTCTTTAAATTGTGCCCAATCTATTATAATAATACCCACTCAAAACAAAGCAAAATTTGATATTTTTTTGTTACAAATAGATAATTAGCTACTTTGGTTAATATTAGTATCAATTGGCTAATTTTTATACTGAACTACTTATAAATGAACAAAACTGGTAATTTTCCTTCTATCCACCTTTGGGGAAAAAATAGGTTTAGTCATGACGAGCTAAACTTGGTACTATCTCCGTTTTATCTTGTTAAATTGTTTACAAGTTTAGCCCCCCATGAACTAAATATGTATATGTTGTTCAATTGTTCACTTATTTAGCAACGGCGGACTGATATTAGTGCTATCTTTATTATATATGTTAGTTTTAGGGTACGCGTAAAATGTGTGCCTTTCATTGATTAAACAAATAATTTTAAAAATAATGTGATTGAGTTATAAATAAATACTTAAAAAAAATATTAGTTTAGTGATTATAAAATTTGTACGGAAAATAAATTTGAAAACACCAACTTTTTAAAATCATTTGTTAAAGATAAAAATATAAATTAGATGTACAATTAATTAATGCTATTTTAACGGCTTAGCAATTAAATTCAAATTGATTGAATAACATATATATGAACTTGATATAATAAAGAGTAGTATATTATTTAGTTAGCCGGTATATGTTTCTTTCTACTGTTTTGGTTACTCCATCAACATTATTATTACTACTATTAATAAGGGAGAATGGAGGAGCTTCCGGTCAATGTAAATTGACTAAAAGACCATGGTATTTTAGTTTATTCCCTAAAATATTCGTTCATGGTTGCTTGCTTTTATAGGGACGTTAATGTCTTTGCATCAGACGCATTTTGTACTGACTATGAGCACACGTGCCAAACTCGGAAAAGAGGAAATGGATGTTACTTACAATGTGGGGACCATGGACTTTTCAGTCCACCGTTATTTCCCTCTCCGATCAAAAATACGTGAATTTTTTACCTTTTTTTGTGGTCCAAAATAAATATATTTTCAGATTTTAAGAATGAATTAATTTTTTTCCTATATTGCTCTTAGAGTAAATAGTGTTGGAATGTGTTAGAAGTATTTAGGTAAGATAATAAGAGTTAATATGGTCGATTTCATTGCTAATTAATGTTAAAAGGTGAATTTCTTATTCCGTATCAAAACATCAAAAAAAAAATATTTATTTTGGACCGGAGTGAGTAATTAATTTGGATAATCTAAATTCTAAAGCTTTCTTGCTTAAACACAAACGCTACTCCCTAAAACCAAATATGAGACTTTAATAATTACATATTTATTTGAAGTTATTTAACTGGAATAATTGGACAGGATTATGTCCATTATCGTGGTTAAAAGTATATTAACTTCTTATTAGCCAATTAAAAGTAGGTTGAGCTAACAAATAATTCCCATATAACAAAAATTACAAAGAAAAAAAAAACCGTCAAACTGTTTCATTTAAAAAATCTTAAGAAAAATTTTTAATTTCCAAAAGTCTTGAAAATACAAAGAAAGAACAAATCTTAAAAAATTATATTTTCTGACTTATCATGGTCATGAAAAAAATTCAACATTTTTGGTTGGGAGAACTGCTTTCCAGATATAATAAAAATATATTGGCGAAAAATAAAATGAACTATCAATTATCATAAATATCAAAAATAAATTTAGAAGTATTATCGTAGTTGATTTAGTTGAATTGCACTTGAACACAAATAATTTAAACAGCTCATTGAGAAAAAAGTTAATCATCATTAGACGCTCTTTGTTAATATTTATAAAATATCAATAAATCCATTTGGTTAATATGTTGGAACCATCATATTTGCTGCTCATTTTTATTTTTAATTGGAAACATTAACAATCTATAAAAATGATTTATTAATATTTGAAATAAGTTTAAATTTTTTAAGAAAAGGAACATATTTAATTGAATGAAACACATGGAATGAGATTTTTTTCAATTAAAAATATTGAAGCACTTTTTTCATAACTTTACATTCAAAGAAACACATTTAAAAATAAATATATAAGTTTTCAATAAATGAAGAATGTGATAATAATTGTATTGATAAACCTTTACCTTCTTTATAAGTCATGTAACGTTTACATTTAAAATAATACTCATGTTTATATTATGGTGAATGACAGTTATTTATATGTGGAATCACTACTATAAAATGTTTGCCTAATTCAAAGCATAACAAGAAGAAGAAGAGATAGCTAGGAAACAATAAAAATTACTCACATCGGATAACCTACAATTATATCAGATTTGCATAAAATTATAGAAAAAGACACTCTAAAAGAAAAATCATCCAACTACAAGAAATAAAATTAATATGGCATTTAAAGATCGCGTTTTGTTAAAATGTAAAATATTCCATGCAAATAATACCTCTTGTTTGTCAAGTCGATGAAGTTTGACATTGCATTAAAATACGTTCTACGACTAACTATTCTTTACAGGACATAAAACTTTTGACATAGTTTAGAAAATAAAATATTACGTAGTTAATATCATGGCACTAAATATTAGAAAAATAACACGAAAGGAATTAAATTATGTCCAGTGTGAACTCAATTTTTAAATAGTAAAGTCTTTGCGTGCTTTGGAGTGTCCCCATATTAATGAATAAATAATTTTTAAAATCATATAGTAATTAATATTAAAAAACACATATGATTTATAAAATAAATATTATAGAAAAAGTGTAAGTTCCTGAAAATGATGAATAAGCACAAACAATGACGAATTGCTCATTTTTTAATTGTAACGTTAGAAGGGTGAGAAAATGAAAAGCTCTGCATAATAATCACTTCACAAAATGTAAAACATACAAGCAAGCTGATGAATCATGACAGATATTTTGTAGATTGACATCTAATTTGTTAGCTGCTTTTCACTAAATACAATGAGTGATTCCCTTTTCAAAACTATCTTAATCTCTTAGTTCATATCAAGGTGATCAAACTACCAAGAAAATCCTGTGAATTTTGCTTGTAAAACTATTACAAATGCGATAATGAAGCTATACCAGTGTACACTTCCTCAATTGGTGTACCAGGCTTCAAACAAACTCCAGGTTTCATGCCGTTAGACTTTATTCGTTGAACAAGCTCTTGCCAATTATCTGCAAAGAGTAGAACCTTCATTATAACAGAAATCAAATTAATGATAACGAAGTCAGTAGAAATTAAGGATCCATTTGTGAGCACAAAATATTTTACTGGAAAAAGTTGTCCAATTTTTAGGTTTTGGTTGCATACACTAATAAAAGAACTTGCTAATCAAAATGTTTCACAACAAACAGAGAAAAGCAACTCAATATATTGAAGGCACAAAGCAATTGATGTGATGATGTTGTTGAGTTGTTCCACATCCCAGGGATTTGAGGTACTTGGTCTCCTTATATGGTCTTCGGCAATCCTCACCTCATAAGCTAGTTTTTGGGGTTGAGTTAAGCCCAAGGTCTATTTATCATCCACTAGTACCAATACAATATACATGGACATGCATATTCAACTACTGACTACTCATTATCTATCCCCTAATCACATCCTTTCCATACATCACTCAATCTATCTCCATCGAATCCAAGTGAACAACGACTAACATTTAACTTCCAATCAAATGCCAAAAACTGATTCTTAACATGGGAAGTAAACCCACCTCTAGATGCCTCAACATGGAAAGTAAACCCCGAGGCACCAGCTTTACCTAACGGTTCCACATAATCAAGGGGGTTAGTGACCATGAGGTGACAGTCCAAATATGCCCTGGAGGAATTTAGAATAACATTTAGAACAACTTCACTGTACGATAGATAACTAATGGACAAGAAACATAAAGCTGAAATAGGGCATTCATGAAACCTTACTTTGTATGCTTTCTCAGACTCTCGATAACTGGAGCACCAAGGGTAAGGTTTGGGACAAAGTAACTGCAAAATAGCCAAGGAGGGAAAAAAAGAAAAAAAAAGTATTATTCAATCGGTATCCACCCATCATTTTAACATATTGTAACCAACCAGCTTGACGTGACTATCTGACCTACCCATCCTGCAATGCACCAATACAACAATTCAGTAACTGCTGATGAATGAAGTGCCTAGTAAAGTAAAAGAACAAGTTTCCACAGTACTATACGTCCCAAACTTATTGAGCTAATAAAAAAGAGAAGACCGAACATACTAATAACACAATCCAGACGAAAGGAGATGAAGCACAACTTGCATAGAATTCTAGACCAATCAATATCCCCTTGTGGAGGCTATGATCGATTTAGCTAGGTCATTACGCTATAGAGTTAGCAAACAAGAAACTGAGCTAGAACAACCACCTAGTTTATCCTGGAGTGATGAGTTCACATGATATGGCCGGCCTCAGAAACACACCTTCACCTAAATAAAGAAGGTAGTCAAGCATTGTATTCTTTAAAAATAAATGTTGAGAAGTTCTCAGAAACCTATAGTTACTTTCCCTTGTAACGTATAATAAACCTTCTTAACTGTCATTCTATAGTAAACCATGCAGTCTCTTTCTTGATTAGCAAAAGATACTTCATTAAATGGACCAAGAAGGTCCCTAAGTAAAATATGCAGTCACAGAAATCGATTATCCCCCAGTCTTTCTGTACACGCTCCAACATATGTCACTTAACCTATACTCAGTTGATACTCATTATTTGTAATAATTTGGAAGCGGGAAAGTATTTGAGGAATTCGAAAAATTTCTCACACCAGGTTTTCAACACTATGGGTGTGTTTGGTACGAAGGAAAATATTTTCTAATTTTGCCATGTTTGGTTGGCTTAAATTTTTTGAAAAATATTTTACAAAACTCTTTTTCCAACCTTCCCCACCCTATTCCTTACCCTCACCCTCCCCCACACACACTCACCCACCTAACTACACACCATACCCTCTCTCCAAAAAAGTTTTTTTCATCACCGCCCACCCACCCCACCCCCAACCCGCAAAAGAAATACTTTTACTTTTTTTTAAATTTGAAAATTTCTGTTTTTTTTTTCTTGCACCTCTACCCCTGCCCCCACTCCCGCACAAAAAAAATATACTTTTTTTGTAATTTTTGAATTTCTGTATTTTTTCTGTACCCCCACCCCTACCCACCACCCCAAATTTTTTTTTCTTTTTTTTATATATTTTCAGTTTTACTTTTTTCATCTTTCGGTTTACAGGTTCAAAATTTTACAAGTTTAAAGATATGAGTTCGGAGGTTTATGTGTTTCAAAGTTTACGGATTTAGAAATTATAAAGTTTACGGGTTCGAAATTTTGCGGTTTCGAAAGTTTTGCGGTTCAGAAGTTTATGAAATGTGTGGGTTCGGAAGGTTGTTGGTTCGAAAGTTTATGGCTTCATGTTTATTGTATCAAAATTATTTATGAATACTCCTGAGAAAATATTTTCCTTGATTTGCGTACCAAACACTAGAAAATGAATAAGATTACTACTTGTTTTCCAAGAAAACATTTTCTTGGAAAACATTTTTCATGAAAAACATTTTTATTTATACCAAACACACCCCATGTTTCCACTTATTTTGCTGATACTCAACTAGTTCAACATGAAAATTGTCTTTAACTACCTAGCTAATATCAGTACACTAAATTAATCAATTATGCCTTGGTTCGAGATTAGTTGGGTTCAGCTATATGAATAATTTGTATTTTTTCCCTTATGAATCCCCTGTATTCCCTCCACTTTATTTGGAGCAACTCTAATAACAACTAACATTTGAACTAAAAAACAAAAAAGACAAAACGAATCCTACTAACAGTATTCTATTTCCTTACTTTTCAATTGGAAGATAGTAAAAACAAGAGCAAATTAAGTCACTACTAAACAGCAATCAAAACAGCTAGAACTTTTCTGCTAAAAAGTAGTAGTAATTTTTTATTTTATTTTCAACTTCAATCAAACAAATTCATCACTAATGAAAAAAAGAAAAAGAAACAATAACAACAACAATAACAAGAAATGAAAAAGTCATAACTGTCACACCTCCTTTTTCTCCGGAAGGGGTACAAGGAGTTTTTTAAATTGAAGTGAGAAGAATAGAAAGAGGAAGGAGCAAAATAAACAATAAAATTACCATGATGTCCATGTGGAGCCAATCAGCACCGCAATTGAGCATGCGTTGTGCTTCAGATGCCAAATTAGCGAAGTCCGATAACAGCATCGACGACGCTATGATTGCTTTCACCATCTTTCTCTCCTCCCTTGCAATTAACAAATCAAAATAAATTTATGAATCAGTTGAGGAATCTAATGCTAGAAAGGAATATAATAGAAGCTTCCAGTAATACCTACCGGCCGTTAAATTCTCCGTTCAATCTAAAGTACAGTGCCGGCGAAAGTAGCTATTCTCTCTCTCTCTCCTTATTTTGTAGTAGTATTAAACAATACTTCACATTTTACCCTCCCACCAACCATTTCTCTTTCACTCATTCTCGTTTTTACTTTTAGAATAAATAAAAAATTATCAGGGGAACACATCGTTTTTAGCACGTGACGTCTTTAGGGGCTAAAACTTATGACAACTTACAAACTTTTTTACAGTTAATGAAACAATTATATAAGAAGGGTTAAGAATATGAGATCTAATTTTAGTACCCGTTTGGCCATAGATTTTGGCAAAATAAACTCGAGTTTTATTTGACAAACACATATTTAGCCATAGATTTTACCTATATTTTGGTAAAATTCCAAATCTCAATAGTTGATTTTGGGCCAAATCCCTAATAATACATATGTTTTTCCAAAATAAATTTAGAAAATATGTTTTGAAAACGTATGTCCAAACACATTTTCATCTTCAAACCAAATTTCATCTAAAGCAAATTTTTCAATTTTTTTTAATAAATCTATGACCAAATGCTAGCTTAATTGAATAATCACATATTAAGAGAGAGTAATAAGTAATTTTCTGGCTTAGAAAATGAAAGTGCAGAACATATGCTTTTTAATTATCATATTTCTTTTTCTTTTTTAAAATAGAAACTAAGTCATGTTGATTGGGATGACGTTGATGCTATTGTTGATTTCTTTTTATAGTGGAATGATAACAAACAAATGTTTTGACGTTGTTATGGTACTAAATTTGACTGTAGGCATATTTGGAAAACTACCATTAGGGCATGCGCTTGCGCATGTACCCCATATCATCGAATATATAATTTTAAAAAATTACATAAATAATATTTGTTATATCTCCTTTTTCCTGTGGGGGTATGGAGTTTTTTCAATTGAAATGGCATTATTCGAAATGAGATTATTTATTTAATTAGAAAGTCGCCACTTGGGATAATTTATGGTGTTCCAAGTCACCAATTTATTTTAAAATCCTAAATCGAGAAAATTTTGACTCTTATTTTTTGGTCTGCAAACACAGAAAGCCGGGTAAGGAATTCTGTCAACCCGGAAGAAGGTGTGAGGCACTTCCGAGTTCCGTAGTTTTACCACGATCGCTCAATTATTAATAATTGGCATAATTATCTGATTATTACATTTTTTAAAACTTTTTGTGCATTCGTTTCTAATTATTTTAAACAATTATGGAGTTTATTTAAACAAGTTGCGGTGTCGCGCACTTGTTATTTTTTGTACACATCGCAAATCATGTCACGTGAAACGCACCCGTGATTGATAATATATTTATTTTTATTATTTGAAGTTGGGGGTCGAGTCACGCCAGCGTACACTCAAATTTTTGAGTTACATATCTACAACTATACTACGTAAACCGTACTTATAATCACGATAATTTATTATTTATTAATTTCTCCTAAAGCAAACTACGATGTTCATATAAGATTGTTGTAAGGCCATGATTTATGGAATTGGAACTATGGTAGAAGAATTGATGTGATATTATTAAAGCTATTAGAAAAGGTTTGGAGGTAATTGAAGCTATTTAATTAATATCCGCAAATCACAATACGCAACCCAGTACGTGATCGCGATAAGTATGCCAAAAATTCTCAATACTCTGAAATAACTTGTGACGAATTGTCTATGAAAGAAAGCAGGCCAGTCGTAGCCTTATTTGGCGTTTATTGGATTGGCCTGACAAAACAATGCATTTGGCCCACATTTTGGCAGAAAAGAACTTTATCCAACTTGATTCCAACTAAAAATTCGTGCAGCCCAATTATTAATAATCAGAATAAAAATTGGCCCATTACTTGGATTACGTTTTAACTTATATATGTTTTGCAAAAGAAATTGCAAGTATACTCACTTTTCGCATAAACTTCAGGCATACGGGTCTGAAGTAGCAAAAGCAATCACACAAACTTCAGTATTCTAGGAGACGGACCTGAAGTTGTTTGTAATTGCTAAACTTAAGTATTCTACTAGCTGAAGTTTTGTTCTCTATTTGATGTACTTAAGCATGTTTTAGCTGAAATATTATCCTTGATTCAATAGTTTTGTCGTAAAGTTTTTTCAAAAACTTCAACAGAAGATGCTGAATTTATTTAGTTTATTTGAAAAAATTAAACACTAAATAAGTTAAAGTTTTGTCCTGGATTCAGTAGTTTTGTCATAAAGCTTTTCAAAAATTTCAGTTGAAGCTGATGAAGTTATTTAGTTCATTTGTATAAACTTCAACACTAAATAAGCTGAAGTTTTGTCCTGGATTCATTAGTTTTGTCATAAAGCTTTTTCAAAAACTTCAGCAGAAAATGCTGAAGTTATTTAGTTCTTTTGTAAAAACTTCAGCACTAAATAAGATGAAGTTTAGTTTTGTCATAAAGCTTTTTCAAAAACTTCAACAGAAGATGTTGAAGTTATTTAGTTCATTTGTAAAAACTTCAGCACTAAATAAGCTGAATTTTTGCACAGGTAGCCAGAAGAAGGAGCGCCTGAAGTTGTAAAACTTATGGTATAAATTAAATAATTTTAAAAATATGGGTACAGGTTAAATGGGGACGACCAAATAGGGCGCTTCGTGCAATTTTTACCAATTACTACCAACATTCTCAAATTACAAATTGAATAAGAGCTCGTTTGGATTAGCTGATTTGAAATAGCTGATAAGCATTAGGTGTTGAAAAACACTTTTTAGTGCTGAAACTGATTTATTAACTAAACAGTTACGTGTTTGGATACAAGTGCTGAAATTGATAATAAGTTGATGCAGTATTTGATAAAAAAAGTGTTGATAAGCTCTTTTTTTGTTAAAATGACTTAAATAACCTTAGAACTGTTTACACTTATAAGGGCATAATTTATTCAAAATTTTAGATTCCAAATCGATTCATATACAAAATATTCTATTTGTCATTTTATTTTAAATATAACGGTGCTTAGATAAGATAACTTTTATGATAAATATGATTTATTTTATGATAAGGATATAATCATAAGTTATAATAACTAATAAATTGATAAAAGTTTTTCAGTAAAGAATAAATTTAAATAAGACAAAATATTTGAAGAGAAACAAACATGGATACACCAAAAATTTGATATGTCCTCATTTATTATATATACAGTTGAAAGATTGATACACAACCACACAGATATAAATATGCAAAGGAATAGAGAATTTATAAAATAGTAAAAATTTTGTTCAAACTTAAAGTGCTTATAAGCTAAAAATTCACTCCAGCTTATGATTTTTGGCTTATTTTTGACTTATAAGCATTTGGCTCATAAGCACTTTCAACCTTATCAAACACGTAAATAAACCGAAAAGTGTTTATATGCTAGTTTGACCAGCTTATAAGCTTAGCCAAACAGCCTCCAAGTCTTAAAATGAACCACTACGAGCACACAAACATATGGAAATTCCAACAATTGTACAGTAGGTCTAGGCTACAAGTGTAAAATAAACTCAAATTAAACAGTAAGCACATGTAATGTATCAATAAGAGTGATTAAGGATAATAAAATCGGACCTCAAAGAATGATAGTTTTTCGATTACAGCAGCAATGTATGAATATGACCGGGACACGAGCTTGACCGGAAAACCTCTAACGGGATACCTTGCCGACAACCTCGACGAATACTTCAGATTTCGGAAGACCTTTAATGGACCGATTTTTGAGTAGCTATCTCCTCCACCTCTGTTTTTCGAAACGTCTATGAACTTACACCAAACTCTTTTGAAGATTTAGGCTAATATATGAGTCAGTTAAAAAAGGGAAAGGAAATTAGTTGAGAAGATCCTAGCAAGGGAAAATTAGAAGGAGCAATAACTGAAAACCAAAAGGACAGTGAGGAATTCCCGATCCCTAGGTTAGGTTTCTATAATTTGGTATATTTTATACTGAGGTGGTAAGGGATGATGGCCATTGGATTAGAAGGAAATAGATGGCTAAGATTAAAAGAGGGGATGAGTCAGATGGATTATTGTCTATTGAGCTCAGGCTTAGTCCAATTTGGACCCTGACAGGAACATTTGAAGTTTTGAACAAAGCAAGACTTTAGGAAAATTTTTGAAAAATATTTTCTTTCTATGTAAATCAAGATAACATTTATATTAAAATGTGACTCTTTTTTTTTTTTAATTTTCTTAAGTAAAATATATAAAAGGAGAAATAAGAGCTAAAATATATAGGTTAAACTTAAAATATATTTATGCACTAAAAGTGATGAAAAACTTAAATATAATAAAAAATTAGGTGCTCACAATGTTTAAATAATGTCTTTGGATTATAAAACAAAGAGTAGACCTCTTGAAAATAATGAGTGTTAATCCCATTTAGCTAACCCAATAAAGGGAAAAAATCTTTCTCTATAGAGATCCGTAAATACTTTATTATAATTTCGAAGGACTTTTGTGGGAATATCTTATGAAGTCTATTGTCATTTACGTGACCTAATATTAAAAATAAGCAAGTAATGCATAAATATTTCTATCAAAATTCTCTAAAGATTTGTGAAATAAAACCTATTGAAAATTATTTGTTTTTAGGTCTTTTAATGATTTAAGAATAAATAGGTTGTCCCTATAGCTCAAGAAAAATTAATAACTATAGTGCAAAATAAAAAATGACAAATATTGAGTTAATATTTTACAACAGATAACTTAGAAATATATATATATATATATATATATATATATATATATATATATATATATAAAGATATCGGGGGTCGTCATTTGTTGGAATAATAAAAAAGAAATAAAAATAATTAATAAATTCATTTAGAATACATAATATTATCTTTTACTATCTTATCCTTATCGTTTCAACTTCGCATTTTTACCAATTTGATTCTAAATATTATACTGTAATTAAATTTATCTATTGTCTAATTATTTTTAGGGTCAATCTTCTCCTTTATAAACATAAGTTTATGTAGCCTAATGGGTCTTTTAATTCGCAACAATTTATATGGGCATTATAGTGCAAGAATTATAATATGAAAAATCAAATAGTAACAAAAATATTTATTGGATATACTTTCAATTGATAAATAAGTAATCTATTGAATTAAAATTAGAATATATAGAGTGTAATATAAAACAATGTGTTTGATTTTTTCCTATATAAACTTGGATAAATTTTATTTTCAACTTTAACCTTGTCTTCTTAAATGTTTTGCAATAAGCGCTTTGGAAATGAATATTTTGGTCATTGATTATTTTATCCCGAGATAGTTAATCCCAAATTATCATCCCACATTGAGTGTAGATCAAAAATAGTAACTAATTAAGAGTGTGGTATAACTATTCTCGTGATTTTTTATAAAAAAAATATCTTAACAAACATGAAATTGAACAGTCCCACTATTTATCCCAAAATTGAATGTAAAACTTATATTTATATTTTAAAAAAAATAAATATTTTTTAGTTATTTTTATCTAATTATTGAGTGTAATTTTCAAAATATTACACATAAAAATGATGAAGAGAAAATACTCAATTATTTGTTCTAATAGTTGAGTGTCGCGACTCAAAACCCACTAAAGATCGTGATGGCACCTAACATCGCCGTCATGCAAGCTAACAGTGAATGATTTACTTAATTACTCATTTTAGCATTTTTGAAATCATAATTTTCATCAATTAAATAGTAAGAGAATTTATATGGTAAATGATAATGTTTTCACAACTACAATAAGAAACAACCCATAAGCACCCCAAAATCCCGGTGTCACAAGTGCATGAGTATCAACTAGGGAATATAATAAAATACAACCTCTGTCTAGAATACAAATTAGACAAGATAATATAAATAACTCTGATGGAGACTCTGCAGACTGCGGATCGTAACATGAAAATCAACTCACGGTAAGTCCCCGCAATAGTCGTGCCTCTGCGCCCAAAAGACCACCCGACATATATGTACCTGCACAAAAATGTACATCAAGTGTAGCATGAATACGTAAATCAACGCGTATCCAGTAAGTATCCAGCCTAACCTCAGAGAATAGTGACGAGGGGTCGACACCGACACTTATTAGTGGTCCAATAAGACAGATACAATAAGAAGTAAACACATATGGGGCAGAGTAAACAAACGAAATAAACAAGTGTAAATACGTGATACAATCCTCCTCTCTAAAATTGACTCAAGCTCTCAACTAGCAATTACCTCCTCAACATATATATATATATATATATATATATTGGACCTCACTAGATGGCTCGTCATAATTCAAATCAGGAAGACTCACAGATATAATGACTTCTTGTCAAATATTACGCACGATTCCATGAGCGTATTTTATAGAAATGCCGAGGCGTACGACCTGATTCCATCATAATATGTGCACTGCCGAGGGTCAAATGACACGAACCATATATGCATCTATTATACTGCCGAGGCGAACGTCGCGCTCCCATGAGAGTGTGGTACATAATCACGCTGAGGCAAACAATCCTTGACCCCACTCACGAATAAACGTGTGAGTCATAATTTTAAGAAAAAACTTTCGATGAAAACGCATAGCGCAGGAGAAATCCGTAAGAGGAACACTATTATTCCGCTGCTAATCATGAAACTCGTCAAATTTCTACAATAACAAGTCTATCACTCTACGCATGTATAGTCTAAAGTAGTAATGTGAAGTAAAAGAATTTAATAGGCAAGAGATAACTCAAATAGTACAGTTATAGCAATGTGTGAACCCGAGTCTACACGGACAATAACATAAATGTAGCTATGTAGGTACTTTCGTCACCTCGTGTGTACGTAAACCCCACAACAAGTAGCAAATACCAATTACAACACCTAGGGGTAGTTTCCCCCTCACAGAGTTAGACCAGAGACTTACCTCGCTTCGCGATTGATGGGTTATATTATGTTTTGATGATCTAACAAACTTTTATATGAAGAACCAAAGAAAGGACCTGATATGTAAACAACACAACCAGTCAGCTTCAACTCAAGGAATTCCGGACAGTGTACTGTTAAACATATAAGGGACCAGTTGGAGGACCTGATCCCTTGACAGACTCACAGACGAAAGTACAGGGCCAACTCTACAGCTGTAAAAAGTTGTGACAGAAAAGTGACTGCCTGCAACTGTACATGCTACAGTGCAGTAACAGTGCATAAGTCACTTCCCATTGGTTGTGAAGTGTACTCTCAAGATATGGGACATCCTTCTTGGAATGTGGTAAGTTCTTTAATATCTTGTTTGAAGACAAACAAGATATTCACTTGAGCATTTACTAAGAACATCCTCTCAAGCATTGAAGACTCAAGTGTTTCAAGGGCAAGAAGACACCTCCACTAAGATGGACCAGTTTCACCATGTGTTGTTAGTGTCCTTAGTTGAGTTGTAATCTTGCATTTTGTTTTCATTGTATCCTACTCGCTTTTGTAGAAGAAACCATTTAGGAATCTCTCAAACTTAAACCATCTGTGTTTGTGTGTGACTAGAGTTAGTCATAAGTCAAAGTCTTTGTAACTAGGTAGTGACAAAGTGGCTTGTAATAGTGTTTACCAGTTAGTGTGTTGAAGTCTTTGTAAAAGTGCATTACAAAGTGGCTTGTAATAGTTTAAATTACAAGTTAGTGAAGTTGAAATCCTACAAGTGTAGGTCGTGGTTTTTGTCCCCTTGAGTGGGATTTTTCCACGTAAAAATCCCTTGTCTCCTTATTTGTCTTCTTAGCATATATCTCCGTGGGAACTAGTAGAGGACCTGGTAACTCTACTGTTTGGTGAACTCATAGAAACTTTCAATTGGTATCAGAGCAGGCTCTTTCTAAATGGTTAACACCTAGAAAGGATTTGTAATGGCTTCTCCACCAAACTTCGAAGAAGGACAATCAACATATAGACCTCCTAGATTCAACGGTCAGTACTATGGGTGGTGGAAAACTCGCATACACGACTTCATAATGGCTGAAGATTCTGAGCTATGGGACATCATTTGTGATGGACCTCATGTCCATATGCACAAAGTTGGAGAAGATGGTCTACTGGTGCCAAAAACCAGGAAGGATTATAACGATGCTGCCAGAAAAGCTATGGAAAATATTTTTCGTTCAAAGAAAATTCTCGTGTGTGGCATAGGACCCGATGAATACAACAGGATCTCTGCGTGTCAATCATCCAAAGAGATCTGGGAAGCTCTGCAGACTGCCCATCAAGGAAAAACGCAATTGAAGCAATCCAATATTGATATGCTCACTACTGAGTATGATTTGTTTAAGATGAAGGACGGTGAATCTATACAGGATATACATACTATATTCACCTCCATTATCAATGAGCTTCACTCTCTAGGAGACGTCATTTCTAGGAACAAGCTAGTGCGAAAGATCTTAAGTGTTCTGCCTAGATCCTGGGAAAGCAAAGTCAATGCTATCACTGAAGCAAAGGACTTGCAGGTCTTAACAATGGATGAGTTGATAGGGAACCTGAAAACATATGAGATGAAAAGGAAAAAGGACAGTGAAAGAAGGGAGCCCAAAAGGAGAAGAACCTGGTTCTTCAAGATGAAAAGCATGAGTCAAAGCGAAGAGGACAATGACACGGCCTATCTCACCAAAAGATTCCAGAAGATGGTTCGAAGGAACGGAGGAATACCAAGAAGAGGCAGCTCAAGCAAGCCTAGAAATTATGACTTATGTCATAAATGTGGTAAGCCTAGACATTTCATAAAGGATTGCCCTCTTTTAAAGCAAGACACCTACAAGCACAACACTGACAAAGCTGCGAAGAGGAACTAGGTCCCTGACAAAAGATTCAGCAGAAAAAGCGTAGCTGACGACGTTGTGAAGCAGGCTCTGGCTGCTTGGGGAGATTCTTCAAGTGAATCAGAAGAGGAACCTGAAGTGGAAAACAACTCTATGATGGCAGTTGAGAACAAGGCTAAGGAGTATGACTCAATGTTTGCTCTTATGGCTCAATCTGATGAGGAAGAAGAAGATGACACAGATGAGGTAAACTTTAGGGATGTTCAGAGAAATCTGAAGTCCTATTCTCCTAAAAATTTAATGCCATTGTCAAATGTTCTCATTGATACTTATTACAGCCTAGTTGAAGATAAGGACTTATTGACCATAGAACTAGGAGAAGTAGAACAAACTAGAGATGATCTAGTTGTGTGTGTGATTGACTTGAAAGAAACTATAAGTAACCTTGAAAGAGAGAAAGAGTCTCTAATGTGTAAAATCAACAGTGTTGAAAATGAGAGAGATGATCTAACTGTAGTGGTGGTAGATCTGAAAGAAACAGTGGAGAATCTAAGCAATGGAAAAGTTAGCCCGAGTGAGAGAATTGATGTCGTAGAACAGGAAAGAGATGATCTTCTAGTAGTAATCACAAATTTAGAGGAAACCATTCAGGGACTTAGACTAGAACCTAGGTTCTCGGGTGTGGATAAAGGAAAGGAAATAGCTAGTGAAAAATACATCAAGCTTGAGAAAGAACTGAATGAGTCCAAAACAAGTCTGTGCAGTGAGGTTGAGAAAAATAGGGAGTTGCAAGCATAAGTGAGCAAAATAAAATCTGATCTTAAAAAATCACTAAACTGGACCTGGTCCACAGATGCTGTCACTGCTATGTACTTTAACAACTCTGGAAACAAGCAGGGAATAGGGTTTCAAAAGGAGAAAACTTCCTACAACCCACACAACAAATATGTCACAGTCCCAGACAATTGGCTTTGTACCCATTGTGAGAACAACATGCATTTCAAGGAAAGTTGCCCAACAAGGGATCAATCAGTCCAGAAAAATAAGATGTTTGCAGGAAGGAGGAATACTAAGCAGGGACCAGGTCCCAGCAAGAAATATCAACTCCTGCCGGCATGGACTAAAAGAGTTCTTATTCATCCCTTTCCTAACTACAAAGGACCCAAACTTGTTTGGGTTCCTAAATCTAACCATTGATTTATTTGTGCAGGGATCAGTGAGGGGAACTGGACTACAATGGATCATTGACAGTGGATGCTCAAAGCATATGACTGGAAATACTATGGATTTTCTCTCATTAAAAGCCCTGCAGGGAGGGGATGTATCTTTTGGAAATGGAAAGAAAGGATACATCCTTGGTGCTGGAAGAGTTGGAAAGTCTCTGGAGCACTCAATCGAAAATGTATATTATGTGGATGGGTTGAAATATAGCTTATTGAGTGTTTCTCAAATTTGTGATAAAGGAAACAAAGTGGAGTTCTTGTCCAAAGAGTGCACAATTACTAGCCTAGTAACTGGAGAAGTGGTGTTGATAGCCAAAAGACACAAGAACATCAATGTTGTTGATTCCGAATCATTGGAAGCTAGTGAAGTGAACTGCTTGAAGGCAGTTGATGATGATGCATAGCTTTGGCATAGAAGGTTGGGTCATGCCAGCTTTTCTCTCCTGAACAAGCTGATAAAGAAAGACCTGGTTCGTGGTCTGCCCAACTCCAAGTTCAAAGAGCACATAGTATGTGATGCATGAGCCAAGGGAAAACATGTGAAATCATCTTTTAAGCCCAAGAAAGATGTTAGCACATCCAGACCTCTTGAACTTCTTCACATGGATTTGTGTGGACCTATGAGAATTCCAAGCAGAGGTGGAAAGAAGTACATCTTTGTGATTGTGGATGACTACTCAAGATTCACTTGGACATTATTTCTTAGGACCAAAGATGAGACATTTGAAGTATTTGTGGCTTTTGTAAGGAAAATCCAAGTGAAGATGGACTTAAAGGTAGCTTGCATCAAATCTGACTATGGAACTGAATTTGACAATGCAAAATTTGATGAGTTTTGTATTGAAAATGGGATCACACATAACTTCTCAGCACCTAGGACTCCTCAGCAAAATGGAGTAGTGGAGAGGAAGAACAGAACCCTGGAAGATATGGCTTGAACAATGCTCATTGACAGTGAAATTGCTAAGAATTTCTGGGCTGAAGCAATCAATACAGCTTGCTACTTGGTGAACAGGTGCATGATCAAGTCCTTCCTGAACAAGACCCCTTATGAACTGCTCAATGGAAGAAAGCCGAAAATAACTCATCTGAGAGCTTTTGGTTGCAAGTGCTATGTTCTGAACAATGGGAAGGATCAACTAGGAAAGTTCGATGCCAAGAGTGATGAAGGAATCTTTTTGGGATATTCTTCTCAAAGAAAAGCATACAAAGTGTACAAAAAAAGAACCCAATGTGTAGAAGAAAGTGTTCATGTGCTCTTTAATGAAACTCCCTCCTCAAACAGGGACGAAAATAGTGATGATCAAGACAATGAACCACTTCTGGTTCCTGGAGAGATTTCTGATGTGTCAAATGGGAAGGCAGACATGATGAGTCAAGCCAAGGATATGAATGGAGACACTGTACCCTCCTCCTCTGGTTCACAAGAGGAACCTGGTACCCAATCTCTCCCACAGAAGCTGAAGAAAGAGTTGGAGATGCTGAGGAAGGTACTCCTCGGTAGCAGAACAAAAGACGCAGGGAAACCCCTCCAATCTACCAAGTTCTTCCTCCAATCAATTTCAAGTCTCAAATTGGAAACATAAGAGCTCTCATCCTCTTGACAACGTAATCACTCCTCTTGATTTCGGAGTTCAAACCAGATCCAAAACCAGAAATTCCCTAGCCTTCTCAACCTTTTTATCCCACATAGAACCCAAAAATATCAAGGAAGCTCTGAAGGATGCAAATTGGATCATTGCTATGCAGGAGGAGCTTCATCAGTTTGAAAGAAACAAAGTATGACATCTAGTACCTCGGCTCACAAATAGAACCATCATAGGAACCAGGTGGGTGTTCAGGAACAAACTGGATGAGAATGGGAAAACTACCAGAAATAAAGCTAGGCTTGTGGTTCAAGGATACAATCAAGAGGAAGGGATTGATTATGATGAAACTTGTGCCCCTGTTGCTCGTATGGAAGCCATTCTAATTCTCATTGCTTTTGCATCTCATATGGAATTCACCTTATTCCAAATGGATGTGAAAAGTGCATTCTTGAATGTATATCTCAAGGAAGAAGTATATGTCAAGAAACCCTCAGGGTTTGAAAGTCATGCTCATCCAGAGTATGTTTTCAAACTGGACAAAGCTCTGTATGGCTTAAAGCAAGCTCCTAGAGCTTGGTATGAAAGGCTGTCCAAATTTCTACTAGACAAATGGATTCACACGAGGCAAGATTGACAACACCCTATTTCTGAAGAAACGAGGAAGGAACCTTCTTATAGTCCATGTGTATGTTTACGACATTATTTTTGGGGCTACAGAAGATTCATTGTGTAAGAATTTGCAATGCTCATGGGAAGTGAGTTTGAGATGAGCATGATGGGGGAACTGAACTTCTTCCTGGGTCTTCAAGTGAAACAATCCACAAAGGGTACATGCATCAGTCAGCAGAAATATATCAAGGAATTGCTCAAGGGGTTTGACATGGAAGATTCAAAGGTGATTGATACACCCATTGCAGTGGCTACCAAACTTGACATGGATGATTCTGGCTCTCCTGTAAATCAAACCATGTACAGAGGGATCATTGACTCTCTACTCTATCTCACAACAAGTAGGCCATACATTGTCTTCAGTGTGGGATTGTGTGCAAGGTTTCAATCCAATTCTAAGGAGTCGCATCTGAAAGCTGCTAAAAGGATCCTACGCTATCTCAAAGGCACCCAGGACCTGGTCCTATATTATCCCTCAGGTGACAATTTCAATCTTGTTGGTTATGCTGACGCTGATTATGCAGGTTATCTGGTGGACAGGAAGAGTACTTCAGGGATGGCTCATTTCCTTGGATCTTGACTGATCTCTTGGGGAACAAGGAAGCAAAACTCAGTGGCATTGTCCACAACAGAAGCAAAATATGTTGCAGCTGCATCTTGCTGCGCTCAGCTGGTGTGGATCAAACAACAACTGGAGGACTTTGGAGTATATATTGACAGCATTCCACTTCTATGTGATAATACCAGTGCGCTCAACATGGAAAAGAACCCGGTTCAACACAAGAGAACTAAGCACATTTACGTGAGACATCATTTCCTCAGGGACAACGTTGAAAAAAGCCACATCTGTATGAGGTTTTGTTGCACTGCAGATATCTTCACCAAGGCACTGGGCAGGGAACATTTTGAGAAAAATAGAATGACACTGGGTCTGATGAGACCCAACTAGGGACCCGGTTCCCCTTCTTGGTTATGAATGTCATACTCAGGTACAGTCAGCTAGAGTGTTTTCTGATGAAGTCTAAGTCACATCAATACCGTTGCAGGTAGACACGTATGATGAATACAGAATTTAAAGGAGAGGCATTGTAGAACAAAAGGAGACTGAGCAATTTTTTCAAAAACAAAAAAAAGTACGGGACCTGGTCTCTGTACCCCAGGTTAGTAGCTATGTGTAATCTATCCCTTTTTCAAAAAGTAACTACGTTAATTACTGCTGCCACTTCTTCTGCCTTTTCAGAACACACATCCATCACGTCTATCACTCCACCCCTTCAACTTCCTCTGCACGTTTCCCTCTTCCCAAAACTGCCTACCGCCAGTTGAACCTGTTTCTCTTCCCCCTCATTACTCCACTCTCCTATAAAGCCCTCTCGTCTCTAACCTATATGTACACACATTCTCCCATATTCTCTCTTGTACTCAGAACGACACACACACACTCTCCCTCTCTCAAGCTTTGTACTAGCTATCAACAATGGCATTCTCAAACGAACCCTCTCCTTCTACCACCACTGACCTCAACACTGTTCCAATGGAGGGTCAAGTGTCCTCTCCTCAAGAGGTCGTCATCTCCGCTCCTGCTCCATCATCACCCCCATCTTTCACAGAAACTCCCAAGGGACCTCCAGTCCCAGAAGCCCCCCTTTCTTCTTCTCCTCCAGCTGATTCCTCACAGAAAACCCTAACTGATGAAACCACCATCGTACCCCCTCCTTCCTCTGTATCACCATCTGAACCCTTAAACGTTGAAGCTTCTCAAGTCTCTGAAGCTTCAGAGGATGACCCCGACAGTACATCAAGTCCTCATTCCTCAATTCCTCGACTCCCATGGAGTCTCCGAAAAAAAAGGCGGCTGAAAACATAATGGCCATTGCCTCTGAGAACCACCCTTCTGAAGGCACCTCCTCCCTTCCTGACACTCAAGAAGCAGTGTCGTCCATCTTATAGGATGAGGGAACAATGGTCCTCTTTGAGTCTCCTCACCGTGAGTCTATAACTGCCAAACCTAGTGAGGGACCTGACTCTCTACCTTCTCAGTCCCCTCAAGAACAAATCTTCTATACCCCTCATCTTAAATCCATTCCTCCACTTGGTGAGACCATGAATGAGGATGATGAGGACGACATGGTTCTAAGTGCTCGTTTCAAACTTCGTCACAATGTCAGCACTCCAGAACCATCTGCGAAGCGTCCATCCACCAGGCTACAAAAGAAGGAGGCTGTTGATTTGGCTCTTGAGAAGAGTAAGAAAAGCAATAAACAGAAGAAGAAGAGGTTGGTAAAGGATGGTCAGGTGGTGGTGGATAAAAATATCCTTATGGTTGACGTAGAGGAAGAAACTGCTGAGGAACCTAGTTCCTTAGTAGGGAGGAAAAAGTCTGGGTCTGGCAGAAGTGAGAAGAAAAAGGTTATGTCACCCTTGAAAAGTGATGAGAAGTCTAAGAAGAAGGAGGCTGGGGAAGCGAGTGAAAAGAAATATGTGTTTGTAGCTAAATCCAAAGGGAAATCTGTTAAGGTGACAGGGAAGCGAAAAAGGGAGATGGAAACCATGGGAGGACCCAGTTCTATGAAGACCATACCAAGCAATAGTGGCAAATGGCAGGAAACATTCGACACCAAAGTGTGTTGTGGGGTCGTACTTTTGACCCTGAGAATCTGGAAATGCCTGGCATGAGTCAACTCATGGACATGGTTGAGTTCTAAAAATGGGAGCATCTGTTTAACATGAGTGGACCTAAGGTCTATGAAGAAGCTGTGAAAGAGTTCTATGCTACCCTCTTCACTCCTGAAGACGGTCATGTTTGTGTGTTAGTAGGGTGTGTGGATATTGTGTTTGATGATGCTGCCTTGGGGACGATTCTAAATGTTCCATCAACAAGGTTATCTTCAGTGGACTCTGAGAAGTATGCATGTAGAGGGGATTTTCGGAGAGCTCTAGTTAAGCCCGGGACATTCCAACAGGGGGAACAGGTGCATAAGAAGGCTATGCTACCTGTCTATCAACTTGTCTTTGAGCTGGTGAACAAAATCCTTCTTCCTCGTGCTGAGAGGCGCTCTGTTTCTTCTAGAGTTGACTTGATCTTAATGGAATCCCTTGACGATGGGACATTTTTGAACTTTTGAAAACAATGGGCAGGGATTAAGGGGGAAGCACATCGACATGGGGAACTTGCTAGGAACCTGGTCGATCATTTGTTATGTATCTACTGCTGTCAGTATATATAATTGCTCATATAACTGCTTCCCAATTATAAAATTTTGTCATCATCAAAAAGGGGGAAATTGATGGGTTATATTCTGTTTTGATGATCCAACAAACTTTTATATGAAGAACCAAAGAAAGGACCCGATATGTAAACAACACAACCAGTCAGCTTCAACTCAAGGAATTCCGGACAGTGTACTGTTAAACATATAAGGGACCAGTTGGAGGACCTGATCCCTTGACAGACTCACAGACGAAAGTACAGGGTCAACTCTACAACTGTAAAAAGTTGTGACGGAAAAGTGACTGCCTGCAACTGTACACGCTACAGTGCAGTAACAGTGCAGTAGTCACTTCCCATTGGTTGTGAAGTGTACTCTCAAGATATGGGACATCCTTCTTGGAATGTGGTAAGGTCTTTAATATCTTGTTTGAAGACAAACAAGATATTCACTTGAGCATTTACTAAGAACATCCTCTCAAGCATTGAAGTGGTCTCTAGCATTGAAGACTCAAATGTTTCAAGGGCAAGAAGACAACTCCACTAAGATGGACCAGTTTCACCATGTGTTGTTAGTGTCCTTAGTTGAGTTGTAATCTTGCATTTTGTTTTCATTGTATCCTACTCTCTTTTGTAGAAGCAACCAGTTAGGAATCTCTCAAACTTAAACCATATGTGTTTGTGTGTGACTAGAGTTAGTCATAAGTCAAAGTCTTTGTAACTAGGTAGTGACAAAGTGGCTTGTAATAGTGTTTACAAGTTAGTGTGTTGAAGTCTTTGTAAAAGTGCATTACAAAGTGGCTTGTAATAGTTTAGATTACAAGTGTAGGTCGTGGTTTTTTTCCCCTTGAGTGGGATTTTTCCACATAAAAATCCCTTGTCTCCTTACTTGTCTTCTTAACGTATATCTCTGTGGGAACTAGTAGAGGACCTGGTAACTCTACTGTTTGGTGGACTCATAGAAACTTTCAGCAATCAAACTCTAGATTCCAATAAACCTTTGCCTTGCAAATTGGTTTACGAAAGCTTCAAATCTAGTCACAAACAATTCAAGATACTCAACACGAATTGTAGGAATTAATTCCATATGAAATTACTAATCTTCCAAATAAAAATTTGAAATTCATATCAAAATTTAACAGTGGAACCCATGTCTCGAATCTCGAAAAAACTCACGAAATCCGAATATCAATTCTGAGAGAGTCCAACTATACAAAAATTATCAAATTCTGACATCAAATTGCCTTTCAAATCTTAAGTTTACATTTTAGGAAAATTTTAAAATAATTTGATTTTTCTTCCATTAATTCACGGATTCATGATGTAATTAAGTATGGATTCATGAATATAATTAACATAGGATAAGGAACACTTAACCTAATGTTTCCCTTGTAAATATCTCAAAAATTGCCTTTCCCGAGCTCTAAATCGTTAAAAATGAAAAATGGGACGAAGTCCCATTTTCAGAACATAAATCTGTTGCCCAGTCATTTACCATAGACGATCGCGCCCAAACTCACGCGTCGCGAAGCACAAAAATTTTCCAGCATTTTTTACTCTATGCCATCGCGGCCATTCTCCCGCGATCGCGAAGAACAAATTTTTCCAACATCCTTCTCCAACTCTTCCGGACAGCCACTAGTATGATGGTCATAAATTTTTGTACAAAACTCGAATAACTAACGGTTTAACTTTCTGATATCTAGACACTAAGATCTATAACATTCATGTATTGGTCATCTCCCAATTCCTTATAGATTTCGAGATATAAGTTGTCAAAGTCAACCCTATGCAACACAAATATCTTCTTCGCGATTTCCAAATATCTTCCCGGACAGCCTATAGTGTACCAACCATAACTTTTTGTACAAAACTCCAAATGCCAAATGGTTTGATTTTCTGAAAACTAGTCACAAAAGGCTATAACTTTAATTTTTTCCTTATAGATTGCGAGATATAAGCTTCCAAGGCCGAGCCAGTGCAGCAGAAAGTTTCCTCTACGCGATTGCGAAAGGTCTTATCCGATTGCGAATCACTAGACAATTTCTCCCATTTACTCATCACGATCGCGGCCAATTCCCCGCGCCGCATAGCACACTGCTGTAGCCAAAAATCAGTGACTAAAAATGACCTAGAAACGGTCCGAAACCACCCCGAAGCTCAGCCGAGCCCCTTGGGACCCCACCCGAACATGCCAACAAGTCTCAAAACATATCACGGACTTAGTCGAGGCCTCAAATCACATCAAACTACGCTAAAAACACGAATCACACCCCAATTCAAGCCTAATAAAAAAAATATTCCAACTTCTACATTCGATGCCGAAACCTATCAAATCAATTCCGATTGACCTCAAATTTTGCAAACAAAGTCATAATTGACTTTACGGTCCTACTCCTACTTCTGGAATCGGAATACGACCCCGATATCAAAAAGTCCATTGTCGGACAAACTCCAAAAACCTTCAATTTCCAACTTTCGCCAAACGACCCCATAATGACCTATGGACCTCTAAATCCACATTCGGGCGTGTTCCTAAGACCAGAATCACCATACGGAGCTATTCCCAGACTCGGAACCCCAAATGGACATTGATAACCCTAAAATACACTTCAACCCAAATTCATGAAATTCTTCCAAAATGCCAATTTTCCACAGTAAGCGTCGTAACGCTTCGGGGTCATACACACCCTGATCCGGGCATACGCCCAAGTCCACAATCATCATACGAACCTATTGGAACCTTCAAATCCCGATTCCGACGCCGTTTACTCAAAAGTCAAACCTTAGTCAACTCTTCCAACTTATTTCCGATATGAGAATTTTCCATCTGAATCAACTTCGAACTTCCCGAAATTTAATTCCGACCACACGTGCAAGTCATAGTACCTGAAGTGAAGCTAGCTACTCAAGGCCTCAAACCGCTGAATGACGTGCTAGAGCTCAAAACCACTTATCGGGTTGTTACATTGAGTGTAATTTTTAAATATTATAGTAAAAATCAATGATTTTTCTTTTTTAAGTATGAAGGAAGTTCAAATATTATATGGAAGTGTATTATCTATTATTTGTTTTTATTTATACTATTATTAAGTACTAAATAATCTCTAAATTAAAAGTCAAATATTTGTACTTGACTTCAAAACACCATCCTTGCGGGGAACTAAAATTTTCATCGAAGACAGTGTGTTGTGTAATCGGATTGTTTACTTTGTTCGAGAATCTTTTACATGTTTTCCTTTTTTTTAATAGTATTCTAATTAAATCCAAATTATTAGGACTTCATACACAGTTCAAATAAGGAATAGATTTAATAAATAAAATTTTAGTAATTTTTAAAGTCTTAAATATTAGGAAAGTAACTTAAATTACAATAAATCCAATATAAAATATATTTTTTAAAGGGTTAAAAAGTCTAAGGATATTTCACTGTGAACCTTCGTATTTTACATATAATATAGACTAGAATTTTTTGTATTTTAGTAATGAAAAAAACGAACATCCTCATATTGTTGCAAAAGGTTTGTGTGAATATAATGAATTAATTGAAATAAAGGTTGCTAACTCACCAAATGGTACTTTACAAGAAAGTTATGAATCTTCACTAAATATAATGATTTGTTTTTTTCTTAATATATTTTAGGATATTTAATTCTGTTGCTCATAACTTGACTTTGCAAAAACATATATTTCAATCATCCAAAAAGAACATAATAATAACCTGTTTAGTTAACTACAACAACATGTGGATTACATATCATTTGTGAAAGATTAAGTTCAGATACAAACTTTCATTATCAGAGAGGAAGGGAACTTAACTTATCCTCTCCTGCTTCGACTAAATGAAATAAAGATGTGGTTATAATATCTAAATTAGGTTAATAACTAGTATATCAATAGTTCAACTCATCAATCTATCAGTTTATAATCATTTTACAACAGACTTATTCTAATTTCAAACGCAAATGCAACGTTAATATCTCAATTTTAAGCTACGACTTCTCTTCATCTGACTGACATGTTGGTCCTGGATCGGCATCAACATCAACAAAGAACTCTTCTACTGACCAAAAAAAAGAAAAAAAGAAATCAAGCAAGAGAACATAAAGCAGATGAAACAACATTTATTTGAGTTCAAATAGAAGCATCTGAAAATGGGTTTGAGCCGTGTACGCAGCTATGTTGAGCGGACTTTCCAAAATATAGCCGCACCCGTGTCGGATCCTTCAAAAATGCACTACTTTTGGAGGATCCGACCCGTATCCGAACACATTTTCGGAGAGTTCCAGCAACATAGGTAAGCAGCCACTAATGGGGTCATACCCGTTAGCATGAGGTCTTTGCCCGAGTCCTGCGTGAACGCGGGATGCTTTACGCACCTGACTGCATATGGAAATGCTGGCCAATAATCTTTGTATAGGTCCAAGCATGCCAATATGCATTCATGTATCAATGTTTACTTCCAACTTATATATTTATACATGATTAAACCATGTTTACTACAAATGCAACAAACGAAAGCCAGAATGCACTAAACAAGGATCAGAAGTCAGATTCCAGACAAAGCCACTGTTATAGTCCAAAGTCGTGAAAGAAGATTAGGAGCATGAAAGACCACAGCATCAGCCATTAAAGTGCATCTAATAACTTAGGCAAAAAACAGCACACAAGTTGTTGATATGCTTAATGCTGACATTTTGTTGAACATCTCGCAGTTTATGATTCAAAGCTTAACATTAGATGGGCAAGAAAGCAAAAAAAATCTCACCTATATCATCTTGCTCAGGAGAGTCAAGTAGAATGTCTGAATCAGAAGGCAAAAAAGCAGAACCAGGATAGTTTCCAAGAGGCCCTAGATCTGTAGTTGGTGCGGAGAAAAAATGAGCGTCAGTTAGAATAAAAGAGGAAAAGAATCTAAAAATCTGAGCAGAAAAGCAAATCAATAAAATCATCGCGGAAGAAGCAGCCCATACAAATTATCGTACTCACTACTAGTACTTCTACAACTTACTTTATAAGTCATATATTCCAATACATATCATGTATCTGACCAGAAATAAAAGCTTGAGTTGTGTATAAGCAAGCTTACCTCCCAAGTTGGACAAATCTGCTGTTAGATCTGAAAGACTGAAATTCCAAGGAATCTGAGCGAAAGATCTCAGTGAATCTCTAGAACTACCAACACCATTATCTGGTGGAAGTTCTAATCCTACTGAACTTGCTACATCAGATGGGAAAGCAGCATCGAGGGCTGACGTGTCAACTCCGATCCCTGAAATCTCTGAAGCCGTAAAGGGAAAATGCCCGCTGGAAGCTACTGATGTAGGACTTACTGCCATATCTGACATTGATGACATGGCATTGCTAGGTGGAATAGTTGGTGCTACATCAGACGCACTGGTGTCAATCACCATACTGTCAGCAGAAAGTTTTTGTAAAGTGTCATTTGTCAACCCGTGTCTCCGCCAACAAATATAAACAGCACCGAAGCCAATGCAATTCAACCATAACAACAACACAAACAACAACAAACCCAGTATGATCCCAACAGGTGGGATTTGGGGAGAGTAGTCTGTACGCAGACCTTACCCCTACCTAATATAGGTAGAAATGCAATTCAACCGTCAAATTTATTATTTATTCATCTTTGGAAAGAAGAAGAAATGAACCTTGTTTCCTTGATAGAAGAGTTAAAACTAGACACGGGCTACAATACACAAGTAGGTTTGACATATTCAGATGAAGTAAACTATTTTCAACAACCTACACTCATTTTTAACCCATGTGAACCTTCAATGCTATTTCGACTCCTATCAAATTTGGCAAAGTATGAAATAAATTTCCAATTTTAGAATCAAAGAAAACTAATTCCTATATAAGAAAAAATTCTCACTCGTTTCCAGAATTCATCCTCATCGGATGATAGTTTCCTGGCGCTGGCACACCATTGACCACATGGCAGCTGGACATGCCCATCGGATCAAGATGAGGTTGACCTGCAGCTGGAGCTGGATGTTGCTGAAGGACGGGATATCCCATGGGTAAGTTGTTGACTGCACTGGAAACAAGTGGCAATAAATATATGATAATAAAGCTAAATAAAAGCCCTATTCATTCTTCCTAAAAGTAACAATATACCCATACTCTATTCAAGTAGCTTGACTACAATGTGAAAGGCCATGTTACTTAATAAATATTTGAGGACGAAAAGAAGCAGATGAAAGGAAGTGCAGAGGACAAGATGAACTACACACCTATGTTGCTCGAACTCTCCGCAAATATCGATGGGTGCGTGTCGGATCCTCCAAAAATAGTGTATTTTTGGAGGATCCGACACGGGTGCGGCAGCTCTTTTGGAGAGTCCGCGCAACATAGCTACACACTATGCAAAAACCTTATGTTGTATACAGTTGAACAGTATTTTGAAGTTCCTATAAGATATAGTTTCTTCCACCAAAATATTCAAGCTTTTTCGCTAATAAAGATTAGTACGGCTGAAGCTTGGAAAAATTGAATAAGCCATAGCTTCAGCTAGACCATCCACTCCATCTTGTTCACAAAACAAAAAGATCAGAAAGACGGACCTAGAAAAGGCTCAATAATTGATGATTGGACAATCTCAAAATTTCAAAAACTAATCCCGAAGCAGAATAATGCAGTAACTCTCACCTTCATACAACAAATAAATTTACCTGGCATGGTGCTAATCCCATTCTGCATAGGAGCCAATGGAACCTTTGGAGGCACTGGATATTTCATTAGATGATACTGATGCTCAAGCAAATGATTGAACAAGATGATTTGTTTCTTCAGTTTAAGCCTAATGTAGTAGGCCCGAAAGAAATCTGCATTTTCTTCTTCTAATTTTTGCCAAACTGGATACAATATGAAAAAGATTTAAAAGCTGGAACTGAAAACCGAAAGTAACCACCCAGTAATCATAGTCATAGACCAGAAAATACTTGGTCAAAACACACATGAAACAGTAGATAGCAAATATAAAGCATAAGCAAATTCTCAGTAACTTCATGTACCTACCTAGAGTTGTAAATCCAGGATCTATCCTCGCACGATTCAGAAGTGTTTTTACCACTTCATCCTTATTCATATACAGTTGCAAGCACCGTTCAATCAAGTTTTGGACCTGCAACAACATGTCATCATGAAGTTAAAAGACCCCGAGCACAACTTCGCAATGTATGATCTAAGCAAAAATAAGAACTTAAATACTGTCTTACAAGTTCAATATCTTCACGTGAAACTTTCCTGTTATCATTGCCTGATGCAGAAACAGAACCTGCATCAGCTACAGGTGTATCGGCTGTATGGTTCTGCGGGTCATTTTGTGTCTCATGAGAAGCCTGGGTTGATGGTTTCTTTTCTGCAGTGTTTTGTGGATCCTGCAATATAAAGTGAAATAATAAAATTAAGAAAATATGATTCACTATCTGAATAATAATTTACCAACTTAATCTATGTTTTAAATAAAAATCACAAGAGTTTCAGAATTTCAGAAATTTTTATTCTATAACCTATTTAATATGGACTATCTGTGTGTACTCACTTACTATTATAGAACAAAACAGATAACGTACTTGCAGATAAGAGAACCCTCACCCTTCAAATAACAAGTTACAGAGGTTGGTCACAAGTTAACAGCGCGAATATTGTTACCAATTAGAAGCATTTTAACACTTATAGAAAATGCCAAAATAATGCAACATATAACCAAGTAACGGGCAAGAAATGAAAGATCCGAACACAGCAAAGGGAACTCTGTTTGAAAATAGATAAAATAACCTGTGCGGTCTTCATTTTAGTCAACTTCAGGCACATTAAATATCTCTATGAAGCTCCAACATTCCACCGCTGCATGTTGTCTCACTACTTCTAGCACTCTGCATATGGAAAGCTGGGAGAACTAATCACCTGAGAATAAAAGGTACTATCAATAAAGATGTAAAAATCTCACGAGTACGATGATAGAGGAAAATTGAAAACATAAAGTTTAGCATAAAATTTCAGAATTGAGAAAGCAAACATCATTTTCAGTGCAAGAGACTGATATATTTAGGATAATGTGAGAAAGATTACCCTCGCATTCCCCACATTGGCACTGATCCATGATACTTAATGAGTTCCATGGATCTTAAACAAGTTAAACCGAAAAGAAGAAAATTTATTCCAAACAACGAGCAAGCTATAAGAATATAGAAAGGAACCTATTACACTGGATAGTAAATGAGTCTGATGTTTACTTTCTTTTTTATCTTGTCTATTTTGTTCATTAAGCCCCGATATCCTCAAGTAACTACCTAGTCTCTCTCCAAAGAATCGGATCCCAAAATTGCCTGTTCTCCGTACCTTCAAACTTAAATCTTGGATTTGCCTCTTTTACATTGTAAGGTGCTCAAGCTGCACTATCTTCAAAAAACGCAACAACAAAAAACAACAACAACAACACAGTAGAAAATCCCACTAGTGGGGTCTGGGGAGAGTAGAATGTACGCAGACCTTACCCCTACCCCGAAGGGATAGAGAGGCTGTTTCCGGGAGACCCTCAGCTCAGAGACTATAAATATCTTCAATAAATGCAAGTAAGGCAAATGGAGGAGCAGGTATTGTTGAAAATGGAAAGGATTGGAAGAATATTACATAGAGAATGGCTTCAAAAAAGTTGTCTCCTTTTTCTTTCTTTGAATTCTACTCTCCAATGGTGTAACACTGTACTAATAGATTTATATTTCTCATGCATTTTGAAAGTCATTCAAAATTTCAGAATTCTTACTTACTGAGACTCAATAGTACAAAATTCAAAAATAAACAAATTTTAGCACGAGCGAACATCACATTAACGAGATTAACATACCATAACAAAGAATACTGAAAAGTTGCAAAATGAATCAAGTAACCAAAATGGAAAATTCTCCACTAAAGGTTAAGACTTTCCTACCAAATGTGTGACTTTAACTTGCAAAAAAAGATAGTAAATACTATAGAAAAGGTTCAGTCTTTTCTACCAAATTCTTGACTTTAACACAAATCCAGAATGTCTTTAATCAAAAGCTTTGAGCTTTAAAAAACAGCTCTAATAGGATATCCCATATAAGAAATCAAAACAACCATCATCTAATTAGGCAAAAATAAAGATATCCACATTGCACGAACCTAGTACAACCCCTCCAGCTTAACATAAAAAAATTACATTTAAAACTAAAAATTCTCAAAGATCTCAAAACTAGTAGCAAGAAGATTATCAAGATTTCATTTTTCCACAAAATCAAGATTGTTCGTTATTCAAACAACACTTAAAGTATCACTCAATTAACAATATTAAAAATTTCTTAACAATACAAAACACCAGTCTGACAAATCTCTAACCAAAGGGGTCAGATTCATACTAAATTTAATTTGTGAGCTCATGGAAATAAGAGATCTCTATACAAATAGCCAGCCTAATTCACTATTTATTGTTCCTAGCCAGTATATATCAATTAAACACTTATTATACATATATTATACATTCGCCTGCTATTTTTAGTTTACGCAATTGTGTGGGGGCTATTTTTAGATTAATTCTTCGAGCAATGAACAGTAGCATCAAACACCCAATTTAGAAATGAACAACAATATGTGCAGAGAAAAACATTTTTTTTTTAAATGAAGAAAAAAAAAACCAACTCAAGAAATATTTGTATACTAAGGAGAAAGCAACCAACCAAAAAAAAAGCCAAACCTTTGGATTGCAAGTTGGCTAGTGAAATCTTGGTCTTACGGTAGCTTATGAACAAAGTGTTAGCAAATATTGAGCTTACTAAAATTAATAGGAAAAAAAATGAAAAATAGCAAAAAATCAAGAAAAGAATGAAAGGGAGAGAATAGATTAAAGGAGGAGATGAAGAAGAGAAAAGTGTAGATGGGTTGTGCTAACAAGAGTTAAGAAGGAAGGAAGGAAGGTTTTATAGCAAAGTGTGGGAAAATATGGTTTATGAGTTGCTGCTGTTTATTGGTCCTTTTGTCCAGTAACTAAGAAAATTGCAGTAATGGAAAATGCAAATTACCGCCAAAGATTGGTTTCAATAATACCAGGATTATTTTATTCTAATTTGAATTCAATATGTTTGATACGAATTTTTAATTTCTTTTCTTGTTTCTCACAAATTTAGAAGCTGCTACAATTGTACGGAGCTGCAAGCATATTGAAACATACTTAGTTCATAATTCTTTTTTTTTTTTTGGAAAAAATCAGAAATAACTTGATTTACAATTGGTAACTGAAAAATAGCCACAGTTTCAAAAGTAATCAAAATTTAGTTATTTTTTCACGTAAAGATAAAATCTAAACAAAAACACACTTCAAATATGCTGGAGTTCGAATTTTTTACATATAAGATACCATCATAAAGTACTGGAATTTCATAATGTGATGAAGTTCCAACATAATATACTGGAGCCTGATAGTTTATATGCTGAAACTCCGTGATTATTATACTAAAACTTTCCATGTTTTAGTTAGAATATTTTTGTCCAGATTTTATCTCTATATAAAATAGTGGCTAACTCATGCTATTTCACTTTTTTTTCGTATGGCAAATTTTATCATTGAAAAAGCAATTATTTGGTTATATTATTTGGGGCTTTTTCTATATATTGTCTTATTGTAAAATTTAAGAGTGTGTTTGGTACGAAGGAAAATATTTTTTAATTTTTTCATATTTGGTTGACTTAAATATTTTGGATTTTTTTTTTCTTATGAACTCATTTTCTTTAAATTGGAGGAAAATGTCTTCCTTATCAAGAGGAAGGAAAACATTTTCCAAAACACCTTCTCGACCTTCTTCACCCCTCACCAACCCACCCCACTCCCTCTCTCCAGAAAGTTTTTTTTTCAAATTTTAGTTTCCGTTGCCACCCACCCTACAACCCCTCTTCCCCTCGCAAAAAAAAATTTAAAACCTTTTCTTTTTGCATTTTCAAATTTTTGTTTTTTCGTTTTTTCTGCACCCCCTCCCCCCCCACCCCGCTATTTTTTTATACTTATTTTTTGTAATTTTAAATTATATTCTTTTCGTTTAAAGGTTCAAAATTTTACAAGTTCCAAAATTATGAGTTCGGAGGTTTATGTGTTTGGAAGTTTACGGGTTCGAAATTTCACAATTTTAAAAATTTAGCGGTTCGAAAGTTTATGAAATTTATGGGTTCGGAAGGTTGTAGGTTCGAAAGTTTATGACTTCATGTTTATTATATCTAAATTATTTATGAATACTCCTGAGAAGTCATTTTTCTTGATTTGTGACCAAACATCGGAAACTAATAAGATTATACTTGTATTTCAAGAAAACATTTTTTTATAAAACATTTTTTGTAATACCAAACACACCCTAGCCTGAAATAAATTTAAATACAAAATGGATTTAGATAATCGACCTTAATTTGTTTGCATATGGCACATAGTTAGTGTTATTGTCGTTTGATTCTAAAACAACTGGTGCACTTATATCCTGATCTGCGACTAGTTCCAAATTGTTCTTTTGCATTATGCATATTTGATAGTAGTATTTATTACTCTTAACCCGACCTCTGTCACTTATAGGTAGTTTTAGACAAATTTTTTTTGAAGTAGATACCTGAATATCAAGTATAGCTCGTAACAATCTATCTTCCGGGGCATATGATGATTCTTTCACGACCTGGGGTGTTAATTTACTTATTAAAATATCACCCGTCTCTACCCAAGATCCCAGCATCACAATTCCATTTTTATCTAAATTGCGGAGTAAATGAACTTCTAAATGCGGTATTTCATTAGTTAATTTTCCAGGGCCTTGGCTTGTCACATGAGTCTGAATTTCATATTTACCGGCCCGCTCTGAAGAATTCATGATTTATATATATTTCAGGCCGGTGAGAGGGAGCCTCTCTCCAGTGAGTGCAGTGAAGGACTCTCGCCTCACCCGCTCGTTTGACTTATGACATCATCAACTTGCTTTTCCGCAAGTTTAGATAGAAAGAACAACCAGTGTCAGAGAAATGACTTCTGTTGAACTCTTTCTTTACATGAAGAAAATGAATGCCTTAATGGAAATGGAATATTTTTTACTTTGAAAAAACCAAATCTATGAGAGTGACCAAAAGAAAGAGGTAAGTATTCAAAATTTATAATTCTTAAACAGTAATTTATTTTTTCGGCACTTAAACAGTAATTAAACACATAGCGATTCATCAATTGAATTTGGTTGTCTTTATTCTTGCTTATGCTATGTTTGACCTATTTTTAGACTTTGTTCTCTTACCTTGATGGTTATTGGTTAATAGTGCTACTATGACAAAGAAATATATTTTACATGTCAGAAATCTAAGTAAAAATTAAAAAATAATCTAGTCCACTAAGCTCTCGTTATCCGCGAGATTCGGGAAGGATCGAATCACAAGAGTTTATTATAGGCAAGCTTGCCCTGTAATTTTGCAAGAAGTTATTTTTACAGCTCGAACTCGTGACCTTCTCTCTTTTTCTTTTTTCTTTTCTTTTTCTCTCATAAATAGAATACTTGGAAAAAAGAAGTAAAATAATTCCTGATAGAAAATACTTTTTTTTAAAATGAGATTTACCCGGGCAAATCTTAGTAGGTGTTTGGACATAAAAGTTATAAATTTTTTTAAAAAAAATAGTATTTGAAGTTAGGTTGAAAAATAATATTTGAAATATGAATTTGTGCTTGATCATACATTTTGTGAGCGGGGAACAAAATTTTTTGGCAAATTCATTTTCGAAAAAATTTCATAAAACTTGCAAAATTTCATAAAAAAATACATTTTTGATAAAAAAAAAAATTCAAAAGTATCTCTGGACAAACGGATCCTAAATTAATTGGAATTCAAATTTTTATTTGAGTTGTAGCAGTAACACAAGTAGTAATACGTTTTTTGGTTGGGGGCTCAGACTGAAAATGTCCCACAAAGTAGATCTTCTTGTTCGTCGAGCCGCACCTTTTTATTATAATTTGGCATCCAATGGCCAGAGGACCACTTCTTTCTTTGCCCCATTATTGCATGCCAAATTGCCTATTGCCAATATCTATAAAATATCTACATATTCAACACCTTTTCCTCTTTCCACTTTTCACTTATTTCATTTCTTTTAATTTAACTTTCTTCTTAGTCAAGTTTCATGATTTTCTTAGGACTCGTTTGGTCATAGATTTTGCCAAAATAAATTTAAGTTTTATTTGGCAAATACATATTTGGTCATAGATTTTGCCTATATTTTGGCAAAATTCCAAATCCCAAAACCAGCTCAATACACATATTTTTCCAAAATAAATTTGGGGAATATGTTTGAAGATGTATGTCCGAACACATGTTCATCTTCAAGCCAAACTTCACCCAAAGCAAATTTTTTAAAGCAAATTTGGGAATCATTGGCCAAACGCTAGCTTAATGTCCGATATCTTCAAGAAATGCAGATCGCCAAAAAAAAAGTATTGATACCATCATTAAGGGATCGTTTGGTAGGAGGTATTAGAAAAAATAATATAAGCATTAGCTCTATGTATTACTAACACCTTCTTTTGTACATTTTTTCAACTTGTGTATAACTAATACTTGTATTAATTATACATCATACTTGACATTATCCTATGCATAGGTAATGCATAGAAAACCATGCCATTAGTAATACCAAGGCTTTAATGCATGCATTAGCATGGTTAAACACAAAATTATCCTTAAAATCCCTTAAAGTTAGAGAATATGGAGGGCATTTTTGTAAGCAACTATTTTTCTTAAAAATTATGCAATGCATTATAATTTTAATACATCACACCAAACAGTAGATAAGAAATAACATTTTCATAACTAATGCTTGCATTACTAATCCATACATTACTAATCTATGCATTACTAATACACCTTATTCCTCACTATTCTTATACACCATACCAAACGACCCCTAACACTGTAACACAAACTTATCTTATGTTAGTTACATCGGCGAAAGATTGATCAGTTAAATATTCTTATAAACTTATACGGTATCTATACATCAAATATTATTGTTGTTACACATATATAAAGTTTTAAACACTACTTCCTCCGGTCCACAATAAGTGATCATTTTACATTTGGCACACCTATTAAGAAAATACAAACTTCTAGAGAGAAAAAATTCACTAAATTACCTTAATTAATTAATTGTTACCTTGGCACATTTGAATATTATAAATAAGGACAAATTTTGAAAAAATAAAATTGATTCCTTCTTGATTATGTAAATGAACACTTATTTTGGACTAAAATAAAAGGGTAAAATGGTCATTTATTGTGGGCCGAAGGGAGTATTAAACTCCCTAAGCAATTTTTTTTTGTTTGGTAAAAATGAAAACCCGCAGCCGCTACAACCTCTGTCACAACTCATGTCCTTCAGGTGAGCACTCTGTGGTGAACACTTTGAGCGCATTGGGTAAACTTCTCCTTGTGAAATAGCCTGCAAACCACATAGGTCATGTAAACCGCGCTAGACAAGCCCTATGCGATATGCTCAGCCCAAAAAGCATTGTGGGGGGATTTGATCCCAGGTTATCCAATGGGAAACCCCGAAGGGTTAGCAAAATTCTTGATTTTCCACTAATGTATGTAATAGTTAATGGCGAAAAGAATTTACTAACGTATTTAATGTTTTAAGCATATATATAGCCATATAGGTAAGGGCCTTCATATGCCAAATTGGTGTGCGTTCTAATTGTTTGCATGAGCATGTTCATAAATACACATTTTTATCCTCAAAATCGGATAACAATTAAATTTGTGTGTGATTTTAAAGATACGCGAATTTATTTGACACAAAACAGTAAATAAACACAGATTCAAATAAATAAGGATGAAATAAGGTCAAACCACACGAGGAAGACGACTTAAGCCTTAGTGAAATGTTTGCCCTCGATTTGAGCTCGTAACAACAAGCATTGAAGAAAAAGCAAAAGAATTAATAATAGAAAATAATGATATATTGCCTTGGAATGTGTGTACCATATGTTTTGTGAATAAATAAACCCCATTTATATAGTAGAGGAGTCCTTCTTTAGATACAATTCTATACAAGGTAAAAAATCCCTTGATTCACTAATCGCCGGTTCCTTATTGATATGTGCCGAGATTTCCACCGTAATATCCGACCGGTCACAGATATTTCGTTCTTCTGTTGGCTATTTTGACAATGTTTCTTCGAAGTCGTTCGAGGCTAGGATCGAATCCGGGATCATGACTTCGATATTCTCGAAGGTGGGCTTTCGACCCCCGGGTTCTAGCCCGATGGGACTTAGGGTCGATCTTCAGTCCTTTATTGCCATGTCTCGAGCCTGTCTTACCGTGTTAGAGGCTAGGATGTACCTCAAACTTGATTTCACCCATACACAGATAGTCCCCTCATTTTTTAGAGAGTAGACGACGAGAAACGACATGAGCTTCCGATTCTTACTTCGATATACTGTGACAGAAATGACAAAACAACTGAAATGTCTCGTCAGTCAATTCCTAACAGCATTAAATGCGTGTCAACCGCCGGTCAGCTGTTCCTAGATGCGAACCATCCTTGAATACTATAAACCCTTCATTTGTTCATTTTAACTTTACATCGAAACCTCCTACCCTCGTACCTTTAAGATTTCAATACCTTCCAGCACTTTTACTCTAGCTATTAGAGATCTTTTGCAAGAACTCTTATCTATCTTCATCTCAAGCCAACAAGTATGATCCTTCAACTTCCTTTCTTTCTCAAGTTTTCCTCCATTTTCTAAAAAAATGGCAAAGACTTCTAAAATCGTTCCCATGAAAGAAGCCCCTTCTACTTCGCGATCGGCTGCTGAAGCCGAGGGGACTGTTTTGTGCGCTATTGTCGACGAACTAGTACCTAAACCCCATTTGAAAATGTTCGTCCCCAGGGGATGCCCGATCAATGCCGATTTCAAGGTTGAAAAACCCTCCTCCGTACAGGCCGGTGTGAGGAGGTCTCGAGGTACATCTGCTCGATCACCGAAGAAGTCCTCCCTACAGTTCAAAAAGACTTCAACTAGGCCGATAAGGGCATAGTGATCCCTGACCCCGATGAAGCCGTTACCTCCCATATTGAGGGATACCAAAGCATTTACACTTATCCTTTTACATTGGGACCGATGGACCCGATCATTATAGATTTCTGTAAGAGTTACTAGTTGTGTCTCGGTCAGATTCATCCTTCGTTCTGGAGGATCGTGATCCTTCTTCGGTTCTGTGTGAGTAGAATCAATGGGTGCTCGTTCACCATCAACCATCTTCTACGCTTGCATAATCCCCAAATCTTCCAGGAGGGCTGATAAAGCTCGTGCATCGGGCCAGCAAAGTCCCGTTCTCAAGTATTAATGAAGACCAGGATCGAGGCTGGCAAGGCTGTTTTTTCCGAGTGAGGACTTCAGACCTGATCCTAACTGAGCGCATGCCATTACCGAGAAGTAGAATACATCGTGCAATTACAATTTTACTTTCAAAAGTCGATTTCATACTTATGTCCTTATTTCTTATCGGTAATTTGTGGTGGTGCAACCATCGCTCGGGTCTCGAATACTATCCCTCGACTCAAGGAGTGGGTTGAGGATATCGTTTCACAAATATGGTATTCTGAGCGCTCGTGGAGCAAGCTTTCAAAGGGCAGTTGGGAGGCCCGTGCCCATGGTGAGACTCCTTTCCTGAGTAGGTAATATTTAGATTCCTCTTTTATCATTAAGTCCTCACTCTTTTACTTGTTTTTACAGGTTTATCCAAGTATGTCAAACTATGGCCTCCATCCGGTGGCGAGAACATAACCAACGGGTCCCCTGCTCCGACACAATTCAAAGAAAAGAAAAGAAAAAGGGCTCCCGAGTTCCCAGAGCTCGTAGAAAAAGAAAACGAGAAGAAGGCTGGTGCGCAAGCCAAAAGAAAGCACTAGAGAAATGTACAGATTCACTCTACCGGCTGAGAGATGAATCCGAAGAAGAAGAAGAAGCCTTTGTCCTAATGGCCCGTGTGTCATTGCACCTCGAATGGCAAGGGGACTCCGAATCAGAGGAACGCGCCGAATCACCCTCGTTTATCGAGTCCATGTTCAACGAGGTCGAAGCGAAGAAAGAGCGCTCCAACGAGAGGGCCCATGGAGCAGACGACCCCCTCCACGGCCTTTTTGATGGAATGGATTCTACCATCACAGAGGACATCATCGGATTAGGTGAAATAGAGGTACCGAGGAAGAGCCCGTCCTCGGGGGAAGGTAGGCCAAATTCAAGCCCCAAATTGATCAACTGGTTCCCTGCCCCGAATGTGGATCCTAACCTGAAGTAGTCCATTGTCATCACCGTTCTAGAGGATGCCCGGGTTTTTTCTTCCCCTGTAGGGGTGGTCAGTTATCTCTGGTTCCTAGTGACCGAAGAGGACTAGGCCAAGATGAACGAGGTGGACTCGCCGCTTATTCAACGAAGCACGACAAACGCTGAATCGAGTAACTTTTTATAATTCTTGAAAATTCCAATTCTTCTTCTCACATTTGAACTAATTTTCTTGTTATTCCAATGTATTCCCTCGTATTTTCAGGCTTCGGTGCTTCATCATGAGACTTTCCTCCGGTACCGTGAAGAATTGAGACATTATGAAGCCAAAACCAAGGAGCTTGCGGAGAAAAGAAACATGTACAAACTTCTCAGCGAGCAACGGGAGGGTGAGATCAAGAGCCTCCGAGCTGAGTTGGACGCGGATCAGAAAGAACATGCTGACCTATTGGAGTAGGTAAATACTTTTTAAGTTAACGATGATGAACTAGACACGGTGTCTAATGGTCTCAATTCGCAGGTCCAGCTGAAGCTCGATTGGACCAACTCTAGGGCGAGATGGATGCGTTCAAAGTCGAGGCAGAAGGGTGGAAGAGTAAGATGGATCGCATGTCCACCGAGAAAGAAATAGCCTGGGAGAAGTTGGATTCGAAATAGGTCCAACTCCGATCGACAAAGGAGAAGGCGTAGACATGGTCCCAGAAGGTCGAGGAGCTTTAATCTCAACTCATCTCAGTTGTTGCCGACTGGGAGTCCCTCGCCAAGGAGCTTAAGGCGGCCAAACCGGTGGCTGAAATAACCAAGGCCGATGGTGATGAGATGGTGACTCAGTATAAGGTCGGCGCCGAGGCAGCCCAGAACCTCTTAAAGGATATGATCGAATACACAAAGTAGTAGTCCCGAAGGGAGGTCCTCGGGGAGGTTCATGCTCGGGGTATTGTTGTGTCATCCGAAATCACGGTCGTTAAGGGGTTCGAAGCCGAGGCCAAGAAGTTGGCGTATACCGAGGATGAAGAAGACTCTGAGGGATTGGGAGGATCCGATGACGGAGGGGAATTCGAAGACACTGGTGACGAGGCGGGCTCCGATAAAGACCAGTCCGTTTAAGTGCCTTGTATATTTTTCTTTGTTTTTGTGCTTTTTTGTCGAGGCCGTTCTACCTTTGTAAAGTTTTCTTTGTTTTTTCACCTTTTTGTTTTTTTTGAGGTTGTTTGGCCTTTGTAAAGATATTTTTATAAATATAAGGCTCTTTTCCTTTTGACAGTTTCTAAGCTTGTTTCTTTTCACTTCCTTCTTTGTGAAGATATCAAAATACCTTAGCATGTAATATTTAGGTCTTGCCCGGAGTTTCGAACAAGCCTTTCTTTCGGTATTATTTTGTTTAAGATTTGTGGGGGCTTGGTATGACCAGAACTTTCCCCAAAATACTTGGAAATATTTAGATTATAATTTGCCGAGGGGAGCCCTTTGAACCGGCTTAGAAATTTTGAAGGCGTTATATTTTTGTTACGGGTCTCGGACATCTACGAGCCATTTTAGGACGATCATAGCTTATCAAGTTCGGGTATTTCCCAATGGGATCATTACCCCTAGTTATCCGTGCCTTCCTTAGATAACAATCCTCAAATGAGGATGACCGTAGCCTTTAAGGTTCGTGCACCACCTAATTGGTCTTGTGCCCTCGGGCTCTGATAGCCCGGGCCGTCCGAGATTGTCTTTGGACAACAACCCCCCGAGTAAGAGTGATCCTTTGAACCCGGATAAAGGTGGCCCTTGGGCTCGATATCTTTTGAGGATCGAATGTAGGAAATTCCTTAAGAGGAAATATTTTTTAAGGCACAAGACATTTATCCGCAATGTAGAAACTTCTTTTTATTTTTGTGCGTAATATATACGATTACGTATGTGTACAAGTTTTATGTCACGGATCGAGCAGTCTATGTAGGCACAGTTCATTTGACCGTTTGGCCCTTACAGTAAATCCTATCGATCGAGCCGAGACTATTCGATCAAAAATTTTCTTTCCTTGCTAAAGTCATTATCCGAGGGTGATGCCCCCTAGTGTTTGAGGCCAATAATAGAGAAGCGTCGAATACTGTTGTCGTGATCTTTGACACCGATTCGTATCCGGCAATCAATTCTAAGTTAGCACGATTTACTGTTGCCTTGTTAAAAACCTTGCCAGAAAACCCATTTAGGACAAAACCGGTTCAGGGGAAAAAGAGTGCAACGCGTGCTTTCAGGCTTAGAAAATTGTATCCTTCTTCGTCGATTACCTGCAAGCATTAGTCCAAAAATGTAAATAAAAAGAAGTAAACTGGGTTGTACCTTAACATTAGTATCGTTTCAAGTGAGTTATGTTCCAGTTATTCGGTAGTCGCTCACCGTTCATTGTTACGAGTTTGTACGATCCCTTTCCGGTGATCTCAATAATTTGATACGGATCTTCCCAGTTCGTCCTTGTTTCCCTTTGTTCGGGTTTCAGGTGCTTAATATGACCTTCCTTAACACTAAATCCCCGACACTGATGTATCGAAGGTTGGACCTTCGATTGTAAAACCTATCGATCCGCTGTTTTTGGGCGGCCAATCGGACAAAAGCGGCTTCTCACACCTGTCATCTAATAGCTCCAGGTGCGTATTCATGGCCTCTTCGTTTGATAATTTATCTGCATATCGGAACCTGAGACTCGATTCTCCGACTTCGACCAATATTAGAGCTTCAGCGCCTTAAACCAGCGAGAACGGGGTGACCTTGGTACTTGACTTCGATGTCGTACGGTATGCCCGTAGGACTTCGGGAAATATTTCCTTCCATTTTCCTTAGGTGTCAGTTAACCTTTTTTTGTGGCTGCATTATGGTTTTGTTGGTGGGCTCTGCTTGTTCGTTGACTAGGGTGATAGGGTGTTGATAGGATCCTTTAGATCTTATAACCTTCGAGAAACTTGCTTAATGGTGCCAACTATTTTCCATTATTGCACATGATCTCGGCCGACATTCCGAACCGACATATAATGTGGTCCCAAATAAAATCGATGACCTCCTTCTCCCTGACCTTCTCATATACATGGGCTTCCCCCCATTTGGAGAAATAGTCAGTCATAAATAATATAAATTGAGACTTACCGGTGCCAATTGAAGGGGGCCAACGATGTCCATCCCCCATTTCATGAACTCCTAGGGTGACAAGACCGAACGCAACAGCTTCCCAGGTTGATGAATCATCGGAGCATGCCTTTTACATTCATCACGTTTTCGTACGAACGCCTTTGCATTTCCATGTCGATTCAGTAGTAGCCAGCTCTAAATATGTTTCGAACCAATGATTCGACACCTGAATGATTTCCGCAGGTACCTTCGTGAATTTCCCTCATAACGTACTTAGTGTCTCCGAGTCCTAGACATATGGCGAGCGGGCCATCAAATGTTCTTCTGAATAGGGTTTCGTCTTCGGACCAACTAAATCGGGCTGCCTTTGTCTGCAGGTCCCTTAATTCTTTTGGATCCGGGGCAGTTTTCCGATCTTCAGATATTCTATATATTTGTTTCTCTAGTCCCAAGTTAGGCTCGTTGAGTTTGTCTCGGCATGGCCTTCTTCGACTACCGTTTGTATGACTGCCACCGAGTTGAACCATCGCCCTGGACTGACGATCCCAAGTTAGGAAAGGCATCGACTTCACTATTTTGATCCCAAGATACGTGTTGTAGAGTCCACTCCTTGAATCGATGTAATGTTACCTGCAACTTATCTAGGTACCTTTGCATTTGTTCCTCTCTGACCTCGAACATCCCATAAACTTGGTTCACCACAAAGAGGGAGTCGCACTTAGCTTCAATCACCTTCTCCCCTAGGATTTTGGCTAGTTCGAGACCTATAATCATGGCCTCATATTTGGCATCATTGTTAGTCAATTTTACAGTCCTAATAGATTGTCTAACTACAATGCCTGTTGGTGGCCTCAATACGATGCCAAGTCCAGACCGCGTAAAATCGGACACAAACTCTTCCAAAATTTGAGATTTAATGCCGGTTTGGGGCCTGATATTCAATATCATACATATTGATCTCCACGGCCCATTTGGCCAACCGTCGTGTCACGACCCAAATTCCATAAATCGTGATGGCGCCAGACACAACTGTCAGACAAGCCAAACCTTAATTAGTTGAAGAAATTCTTGTTTTAACATTTTTGAAATCGTTACCTTTCATTGCATTTCATAATCAAATAAATAAATCTTCGTCAATTAAGTACGACAACAGTTCAATTTAGTTTTAATCGACTAAATCCCAACTCATCCCCAGAACCTGGTGACACAAGTGCATGAGCAATTTCTAAGGATTTATACAATCATACAAAGCTTGTCCGAGGTACAAATTGAACAAGGACTGAAAATAAAGTACAAATACATAGGAGGAAGACTATGTCAACTACGGAACGCCTCCGGATGATGCAGCCCGTCCAAGTCTCCAAGTCAGTCACTGGTCTATGAAGGTACCTGTGCAACAAAATGCACAGCAAGTGTAGTATGAGTACGAAAACAACGTGTACTCAGTAAGTATCCCGCCTAACCTCAGAGAGGTAGTGAAGAAAGGTCAGATTAGACACTTGCTATAGGTCAATTTAGATTATTCAAGTGTGATACTAAGCATGGTTATCATAGGCAATTTATTAAGTTCAGGAATAAATAATGTCAACTCTTTCCAAAATTTATACTTAAATTCTTCGTCATGTTAATACCACATAATCAACATGGGTGATTTAATCAAATAACAACCTAATCAACGGGAAGGAACAACTTCTTCCAAAATATTTAATAATTCTCAATCTCTGTCATTTCAATTGACAACTTAAAATTCCAGGCCAGTATTAAGGCAAAAAAAAAAAAAAATCATAGCAACTACGCAACAAATATCATGCGCAAGAAATGCCGAGGGTCGAACGATGCGGACCAACAATAATAAATTGTGCACTGCCGAGGGTCGAACGACTCGAACCATAGATGCATCTATTTTCCCCTCTCGCGAATCGATCATGCGACGCGATAAACATAATAACAATACGGCTAGCCTGCTCGCGAATCATACATGCGACTCAGGTGCTCATATGTACACGTATTCACATAAAAGATCCATATTTTATTCAAGAAAACAATTTCTCATAGAAGTGATAAAATTCTCTTTAATTAAACATGAAGATAGTATTTAGAATTTTTTTTTCTGAAATTCGTTTGCCAAGTTTTAACAATATTTAATAAAATAACCTTGCCAGGAACACAATAATCCACGGAAAAATCCATCCTCTTTCCAAATAATTAAGAAGAGTACACCCTAACCTTTTTAGGAAAATAAATTACCAATTCCATAGCATTATCAGCCTAAAATTATGATAGGATCACATGTACAACACGTAAGGCATGCTAGTGGGTCCTAGACTACCCAGACATGGCATAACAGTAGCTATGCACGGACTCCCGTCACATCGTGCGTACGTAGCCCCCACAAATAATAGCATTTATTCATTTAGTTCACCTATTGGGATAATTCCCCCTCACAAAGTTAGAGAGGAGACTTACCTCGCTCCGAAATTCCATAAACGGCCTCCAAGCCTTCCCGACGACTCCAATCGATGCACAACGCTCCAAAACTACCCAAATGATGATAAACCAATGAAAATATACTCAAATATTTTCTAAAAATTCAGATTATATAAACTCCCATCTCCGCTCAAAGAATTGACCAAAATGCCATCGGGCCCACGTGCCCGGATTCCAAAATTTCTCGAAGATAAATTCTACCCATAACTTTACTAACTCAAATATACAATTTGTTACAATTTCCATGCTCAAATTCATGGTAAAAGTCCAAAATTCCAAGTTCTAGGTCTTCCCCAAAAATCCCAAATTTATACAAATTTTCCATGTCTAAATCCATGTAAGATCACATATTTAACTCAAAAATAGGAAGAAATCACTTATCTTGTGTTGCTTGGTGAAATCCCTCCTTGAGTTCTCCAAAAATCATCCAAGCCAAATGAAAGAAATGGCCAAAATTCGTGTTTAAAACAATCTGCCCATGCTTCATCGAGTTGTACCTTGCACTTGTGCTGTGCAGGTTGTACATCCTATTACAATTTTTCCTTGTTGAACACCTTCTGTTAAAACACCCATAACTCCTTGTAGAAATATCCAAATAAAAAACGGTTTGAAGATATAGAAACTATACTATAAGATATTTAATTTGATAGGTTGTACACCATACAACTCTTTATATATTCCGAGATATGAACTTCTAAAGTCGGCTCCACGCATAAGAAAATTATGGCGAAACTGCCCCACCAACCATCTTCAATCAGTCATAACGTTTTGCACAAAACTCCAAATGACAAATGATTTAATGTTATGAAAACTAGACTTCAATATCTACAACTTTCATGTTTTGAACATTTTCAGATTCCTTATAGATTATTATATATACGCTTTGAAAGTTAGCTCTTCGATGCATAAATTGCTGTCAAAACAGCATTTATGCAGAAAAATTTCAGCAACTCATTGGTCCGAAATTCATTCCGTTAACCTTCCGAAATTCACCCGAGGACCTCGGCACCTTAACCAATTATACCAACATGTCCCAAAACATGATACGAACTTTCTCGAGGCCTCAAATCACATCAAACAACGCCGAAATCTCGAATCGCACTAAAATTCAAACTCTATGAACTTTGAAATTTCAAACTTCTACATCCGATGACGAAACCTACCATATCACGTCCGATTGACCCCAAATTTTGCACACAAGTCATATTCGACATTACCGACCTGATTCAACTTTCAGAATTGGAATCCGACTCCGATATCAAAAAGTCAAACTCTCGATCAAACTTCTCAAAAAACCTTCAAATTTCTATCTTTAGCCAAATGACTTCAAAATGACCTCCGGACATCCGAATTCACTTACGATCGCGCTCCCAAATCAAGAATTACCATACAGAGCTATTCTCAAACTCGTAATCCCAAACAGACCTCTATAACACCGAGATGCCTTCCAACCCAAACTTATGAGATTCTTCTAAAATACTAACTTCCACAATATACGCCGAAACGCTCCCGGGTTATCCAAAATACGATCGGGACATACACCCAAGTCTGAAATCATCATACAAACTTGCTGGAACCTTCAGATCCTAATTTCGAGATCGTTTACTCAAAATTCCAATCTTAGTCAATTTCTTCAACTTAAGGCTTCCGAATTGAGAATTTTCCTTCCAATCTAACTCTGAACTTCCTGAATTTCAACTCCGACCATACGCACAAGTCAAAATACCTGAAATGAAGCTGTTCATGACTTTCAACCGCTAAACGCCGTGCTAGATCTCAAAATAACCGGTCGGGTCATTACACGTTGAGAGAGCTTGGGTTTATGCATTACATTACGCAATGGGTAAGTAGTCACAACACATATGGGATGACATTAAAAAATACGGTTTTAGCTTCCTAGAGGCGCTTAGCACAGTGAGCGCCAATTTCACTAGGTGAGGGTATCTAGTTTCGGCCTCACCTAAAGTCCTGCTAACATAGTAAATTGGAAATTGTGTACCTTTCTCTTCCCTAACTATGACTCCACTTACCGCTATCTTTGATACTGCCAAGTACATGTATAGTTGCTCGTATGTCTTCGGCGTGTGGAGTAGAGGTTGGCTCAATAGACATCGCTTGAGCTCCTCCAAGGCCACTTGGCACTCCAGGGTCCATGAGAAATTCTTCTTCTTTTTCAACAGTGAGAAGAACCAGTGGCTCTTATCGGAAGACCTCGAGATGAATCGCCCCAGGGCGGATATGCTTCTAGTTAATCTTTGTACGACCTTGCATTGTCCACAACAGTGATATCTTCGATAGTTTTGATTTATCGGGCTTGATATTGATTCCTCGGTTGGATACCATGAATCCAAGGAATTTACTGGATCCAACTCCAAATGCACACTTCTCCGGATTCATCCTCATATTGTATTTCTTCAATATGCTGAAGGTTTTCTGCATATGTTTAAAATGGTCCTCTGCTCGCAGGGACTTTTCCAACATATCATCAATGTAAACCTCCATTGATTTTCCTATTTGCTTCTCGAACATCCGGTTTACTAGGCGTTGGTAAGTGGCACCGTCATTTTTTAGTCCGAACGACATCGCGTATAGCAGTAGGTGCCGTACTTAGTGATGAAGGAGGTTTTTTCCTCATCGCCCGGGTTCATCCGTATTTGGTTTTACCCAGAATAGGCGTTGAGAAAACTGAGGATCTCTTGGCCGGCTATTGCATCGATCATGCGATCGATGTTGGGTAGAGGGAAGCAGTCCTTGGGACATGCCTTATTCAAATCTTTATAGTCTACACATTCTTAATTCATTCCCTTCTTTAGGGACTACCACTACATTTGCTAACCAATCCGGGTATTTAACCTCCCGAATGGATCCTATTTTAAGGAGTTTAGATACCTCATCCTTGATAAAGGCATGTTTGACCTCGGACTGGGGTCTCCTCTTCTGCTTGACCGGGTGGAACTTCGGGTCCAGGCTTAGCTTGTGAGTGGTTATTTCCGGCAGGATCCATGTCATATCAAGGTGGGTCCAAGCGAAACAACATTCGTTAGCTATAAAAAATTGAATGAGTTTTTTCTTAGCTCGGGGCTTAACCCCGTGACTAGGTATACCTTTCGATCGGGCAAGTGCTCTATAAGTATGACTTGTTCCAGTTCCTTGACCGTTGAGTTGTCAGCGACAGAATCGTCGGGGGATATGAAAGATCTGGGAACTCCGTAGTCTCCTTCCTCGTCTACCCCTTGTTTCTCCCATTCTGTAAAGGTTGGTATCGGTAATTGCTATTTGACCTCGTCTTTGGTCATCAGATTGTAACCTTTCGATGTCGAGAGTGTGGATACCGGGATCACCTTATCGACCGTGAACATTCCCTTGGCAACTGGTTGTTCCCCGTAAACTGTTTTGATTCCTCCGAGTGTTGGGAATTTCAACACCTGGTGCAGGGTTGAAGGTATTTCCCTCATGTTGTGAATCCATGGCCTCTCGAACAAAGCGGTGTATCTTATATCTCCTTCGATTACATAGAACTTGGCTTCCTGAATGGTTCCGGCCATGTTCATCGATTGTTTTATCTCCCTTTTAGTGGTCTCACATGCCATGTTGAACCCGTTCAGGACTGGCATCGGTGGTATGATCTGACCTTGTAGGCTGAGTTGTTCCACGACCCTCGATCTGAAGATGTTGGATGAGCTACCTAGATCAATTAGCACACTCTTAACTCAAGATTTATTTATGAGTACCGATATTACCAGTGCATCATTGTGGGGATGCACGATCCCCTAGGCGTCTTCGTTATTGAAAGACAAGGTACCTTACAGTACATAATCTCGAGTCTATTTTTCCGTTGTGATGGATACTTTGGTGCGCTTCAGCATCGGCCCCTAGAGAATGCTGACCCTACCGATGACCATGTTAATAACGTGCTGAGGTTCTTCCTGTTCGGTCTGTTTATTAGAATCCATGTTCCTAAAGTGGTTCATGGACCGATCACTCAGGAATTCCTGGAGATATCCGCTATTGAACAGCCAGGCCACCTCATCTCTTAATTGTCGGCAATCTTCCATTCGGTGGCGATGAGTGCCGTGATATTTGCACATTGGGTTGGGATCCATTGGACTGTAGATGATGAGGCCATTTGGCGTTCGATGGCAAATACGATAGCGGTGGCATCGACGTTGAAGTTGTACTCTGATAATCTTGGCGCTTCATTAGGCCCGGCGGGCCTATCGAAGCTGTTTTTGCTCATGAGTCCCCGGTTTCTTTGACTTCAGTCATTTCTTCTTTCATTTCACATAGGGTTCTGCCCAGACCCATTGCTTATTTGGTCCCCATTGTACGACTGGTATCGATCCCTATTTGATCTCGGTTCACGATTGATGTCCTTCTTGATTCTGTCGACGATTCTGACAGGATACACGGACCCGGAAGGGCCCCCAAGCTGATCGTCTTCGACCCTGATTTTTGATTGATACCAGTTATGGAAATTGGCCCAAGTGACAACTGGATATTCTACCAAGTTTTATTTCAACTGTTATGAAGCCAACGAACTCCGAATGTTGAGTCCTTGGGTGAAAACCTGAACGACCCAATCATCGGCGAACGACGGCAGGTCCATCCGTTCCATTTGAAATCGGGACACGAACTCTTTGAGCATCTCATGATCCTTCTGTTTCACTTTGAAAAGGTCTGACTTCTTTGTCTCAACCTTGATAGCCCATGCGTATGATTTTACAAAGGAATCTGCAAGAATAACAAACGATGCAATAGAATTAGGAGGTAAGTTATGATACCATATCACAGTTCCTTTTGACAGGGTTTCCCCAAACTTTTTCAACAAGACAGACTCGATCTCATCATCCTCCAAGTTGTTCCCTTTGATGGCAATTGTATAGGAGGTCACATGCTCATTTGGGCCGGTCGTTCCGTTATACTTAGGAATCTCGGGCATACGAAACTTCTTAGGGATCAACTTCAGAGACGCGCTCGGGAGGAAAAGGTTTTTGAACGAATTTCTTGGAATCCAGGACTTTTAATATCGGTGGTGCTCTTGAGATTTGGTCGACTCTAGAATTATAGGTTTCCACATTTTTGTCAATAGCTTCGTTTTTCTTCTCTCCTGATTCTACCCATTTTGTCAGTTCCTCGAGCATCTTTATGATCTCAGGGTTGGTCCTCGATCCATATTCATTCGGCCTCTTTGCGATCTGTTCGTTTCTACTGGTGACCTCCCGGGATAGATCTGGCTCAATTCTGCTTGATGCGCGACGTTCGTTCTGTAGCTGGGCTTGTCGCTCCCTTTTTTCTCGTTGAATCAGGTTTCGACACGTGACAACTCTTTTAAGGAATATGATTAAAAGAGAGAGTCGCCACCTAACGAATTAAGGTGCGTTAGGGGACCTATTTGCAGATAACTTTGGATTAACTAGTTGCGTCACCAAAGAACGGGTAAGGGCTCAAATTACCTCGAGGAGAAGGTGTTAGGCACTCCTCGAGGTCCACTACGGTGGGTCCCGGTCGAACTCAAATTATATGAATTAGTCTAAGAGAAGAGATAAAATTTGGACAAATAAAATGATTGACTGATTTTAAAAAGGGGGGGGGGGGGGGGGGGAGGGCGATAAGGGTTTTAGCCTAAAGGATCACCCCGTGCAACATAAATAATACTTCGTAACTCCCTCGAGGTGGGGTGTCACTCATATTATTCAGCGAGCGCATACTATCATCTCCTGCTACCCGATTACTATCTTTAAGTTGTTTACCTAAAGCACACTAGTTAATTCTAAGTCGTATCCGATGCGTGCACTACCCGTCCCATGCCTATTGTCCATGAGGCATTTGGGCCTCTATCTGGGGGTGGTTCTAGACTTTAACTTAGGTTTCTCAAAAGGAGAAAAACTAGGAGACATACAAAACAACTTGGACTTTCACATACAAGTGAATAAGGGCTCAAGTTAGCCTCCGCACTTAGACAACAAATGCACGCAAAGACTGATTAACATTGACAACTGCAGATTTTGATAAGTTAAGGTTGCAGAAACCTATAGGCAGGATCTCTATGTGACACTGAATTTAATGAGCAGGCAGTTTATACGTAAAGCCATTTCTTAATACAATTTCTAAAGCCTACATAGTTGCCTACTGATTTTAAGCATAAGGGATTAAACCTATAGGCATAATGTCTAGGTGATTCGCGTAGTAACTAACAATGGTAATCACAGTAATATGTTTAGAATTGGTTAATCGAGTCCTATAGGCATGGTTTCTAGTGATGATAATCATCACAATATTGAAGACTCTTAAAAAAATGAGTAAGACGATAATTAAAAATGGTTCAAACCCTATAAGCATGATTTCTACAATTAAAAGTGATTTTAGATCCTATAGACATGATTTTTATAATTTGTAGATTGGACAGCATGTAGACAGAATCCTATACGCACATTTAATCATACACTATCCTATAGGCATGGTTTCTAACAAGCAGAAGTGGAACATATTTGAACCACATAAAGAACCACATAAAGAACCTATAGTCAGGGTTGCTAACACATAATAATTGAACATGTATGAGCATAAAAGGGTACCTTGTGATGACCCAAGGGGTTATTTTATGAATTTAGACTCCATTCTAGGCTTAATAGCTAAAGGTTTATTTTAAAATACATCGATTTGCGTGCGCAGTCCGGGCTTGAAACCGGAAATCTTTTATGTGAAAATATGAGAAATAGTAATTTCTAGAGTTGAAATTTGATTAAAGTTGACTTTGGTCAACATTTTGAGTAAACGAACGCGGATCCGTGTTCCGACGATCCCGGGAGGTCGGCAGTAAAGTATGGGATTAAGCATATGCCCGGAATTGAATTCCGAGGTCCCAAGCCTTAGAAATTAATTTTTGAAAGGAATTGTTTTGCTGAATTATTAATGAAATAAAGAAATGAATTAACGTTTGAAACCGTTGGTATCATGCCTGTATTTTGGTTCCGGAGTCGATACAGGTTTGTTATGATATTTAAGCCTTGTTTGCGAATTTGGTGAGAATCAATATTTTTTTGACGTGATTCAGACGCCCGGTTGATAAATAGTGAACTTTAAGTGTTCTTGAGAAAAATAATGAGTTTTGAGGATTAATTCATAGTTTTACATGTTATTTTCATGATTTGATTGCACGAGAAAGTCTGTATGATACTTTTAGACTTGTGTGCATGTTTGGTTTAGAGCCCCGAGGGCTCAGGTGAGTATCAAATAGGTTTAGATTGTGTTGCACTCGTTCTTTCTTATGCTTCAACGTCGTTTCTTCAAGCATAAATGATATCATGTTGAACAAATGAACTATGATTTCTATTTTGAATAACGTATTAGATTCGTATCGTAATTACGGACCCATAGAAAAAAGAATCATCGAATTTGGACATCGTATGAGGAGTTTTTGGTCATTTTACTAAGGTTACCAGAATTGTCAGGTTAATTACGAAATTGCCACTGACAACGTATTAAAAATCTGCACTATTTGCAAATATTAAAACCTACATATATCCTTTATTATAAGGTCCAATTGAGTGATTCAAAAGCCTAAATTGACTAGAATTGCACAAGAAATCCATTGGAGACATAAAAATCGAGTTTCAGGATCGTTTGTTACGAGAAACGAGGCAGAATAGCTGGCAGAAATATATATATAAAACGGTAGACTTCTTCTTCAAAATTTCGAACCCCGCAACCCTAGGAACGAATTTCTTCACCAAATATCATCCCCAAGTCATAGGTAATCAATTCTAAATTTTACTCTTTAAGTTACTCATTATTTTTCATCACTTTTAAATCAAAAACTAAGAATTTTCATGGTAAAAATTGAGGATTTGGGTAGAATTAGGGAGTTTTGTAAAAATCGAATATTTACCTCGAATTGAGGTCGAATTTCGAAACTAATTGTATATTTGGATTTGTGGGTGAATGAGTAAACGTAATTTGGTCCTAACCCCGACTTTAGACCAAGCGGGCCCGGGGTAGAGGTTTCACTTTTTTGAGAAAACTTAGGAAAAATTGTAGTTTTCAATAAAGTTAGTTCCTTTAGCCTTAATTAATGATATTGAGTTAATTATGATTAGATTCGAGCAAGTTAGAGCAAGATTCTAAAGGAAAAGTTGTAATTGAGCAGTGAGTGACCTGCGAAATTGAGGTAAGTGTTTGGTCTAACCTTGAATTGAGGGAATAGGAATCCCCAAGTTATTTGTTATGTGAATTAGCATGTGTGTGGTGTATAGGTGAGGTGACGAGTATCTATGCACCACCAAATTGTCTGTTAAACATGATCCCTTTCCCGTTTCCAATTTTATTGACTCCTGTCTTAATTGCTCTATGTTCATTGTTGTACTATGACGACTAGGCCTTATTACATTGTTGCTAAGCATTATTTGGCTATTTTGGAAGATGTATTGGTTGCATAATTGGTTCCCTTGTGGTACAGAAAGGTTGAGCAGTTTGGCACTACTTTGGAAATATATTTATATGTTTATGTTGGTTTCATTTTTAATAATATTGAGGAAGTTGTGAGAAATGAGTTTAACTGTTTCGTGATTTTTGAGGTTCACATAGTTATTTGGTTTTATTTGATTATTTCCAATTGTTGTTGTAAGTGTGTTAAAAGTGTTGGTTGTTCTCTTGATTCTATCATGGTAAATAAAGACCGAGTTAGGTTGACAGTGTTACAGTGATTACATATATTTTGGCTGGTTTTATTGTGGAATGATGTTGGTTAAAGCTTACGAGCTATACTGTTTTCTGTTTGCAATTGTTGAAATAAAAGGGTTGTGAAAGGCTTGGCCTGAACTGTGAAAGTTTTGATGAATAAACAAAAATTGATTGTGATAAGGGGGCTGTGATAAGGGGGTTGTGATAAGGGTGGATAATTGATAGTGTAATGGTGGATAAATGATTGTGATAAGGGTGGACATGTGGGATCGGGTTTTATGCCGCAACAAGACAGTGATAAGGGAGTATAATTATGTTTTACTGATTTTATTATAAAGAGTTGGAAATTTATTGTTTTACTCTACGGTTGTTTTCTCATATTCTGCATATATGGTTATTTTAAAGTAAAGTTTGGAAATTCGGAAACTTGTGTGAGATCTTAGTGATAGTTAAGGCCTGGAATAGGCGACTACGTTATTATATTTATTATTTCAGTTATATTTTTCTTGTTCGTGTAGAATTCTTTTATTGCGTTATTGTATATGTTATTGTCACAGGTTAGATGTTGTTAATGCCCCGCCGTAGACTCGTCACTACTTCGTCAAGGTTAGGCTTGTCACTTACTCAGTACATGGGGTCAGTTGTACTGATACTACACTCTGCACTCTTTTGTGCAAATCCAGGTACCAGCCAGTAGTAGAGATATTTAGAGCTGCTACCTATTCTTTTCCGGAGACACAAGGTATATCTGCCGGCGTTCGCAGATCCCGAGAGTATTCTCTATAATATTGAGACTACTGTTTTATTTGATTCAGAACAGTTACACATTATTTCTTTCCGTCCATTATTTGTAGTATTCTTTAGTAGTTCATGAATTGTGACACCAGACCCTGGGGTAGTTTTAGAGTTACTTATATAATTAGTTCGTGGCTCGGTCTATTTAAGTGTTTATTATTTTATGTTTGGAATTATTTAAGTGAAGTCAGCAACTTACGTTTATTTTTTTTAATTATTTATATGTTTAAATGGATAATCAAAGGAAAATAGCTAATCGAACTCTAACATTGGCTTGCCTAGCAAGTGTAGTGTTAGGCACCATCACGATCCCTAAGGTTGGGAATTTGGGTCGTGACATACCTATAGGCAAGATTTCTATAATAACTGAAAAGTAACACGTTTTGAGCCAAATAGAACACCTATAGGCATGATTTCTAACACATGACAACTGAACATATTTGAGAATAATAACACATTTCTGAGCTAAGTAGTGAACCTATAGGCAGGGTTTCTACCCATTTCAATGCAAGTATAAGATAAATCCCCCCTTTCCTAACTTTACTAATACCCAAAATGTCATTACACGAATTATTACAGACCCAGAATGAATAGAATAAATTACAAAGTAGAATAACTATAGGGAGCCTACAACATACCCAAAGATACACCTGACCAGGCCATGCCTTCATTCCCATGGTTCATAACAACCCCAAGAGTTACATCTTCATGGATGTAAGGTAGCCAGGAATTGAGTGATTCACCCAGTAGGCATAAAAAAAGTTGAGCATATAGAACCAAGGCCCTAGTGTGTCAGAGTTCCCAGGGGTTTCAAGAACCCAGGGCAGTGCTCACACTAGGGAGGTTAACAGAGACAGTTTAGAGGAGAGATTAGGGACCAAATCCTAGTATGTCAGAGTTCACAAGGGTCCCAAATAAACCCTGAGCAGTGCTCACACAAGGGAGGTCAGCGACAAGAGCCTTGATAGACTTGGATTTCAGCCGGCTAGGAATAGGGAGTTCAGAATAACATAAGCGATAATGAGGGAGAGTGAACAATAGTCGAGGGATAGAAATGAAGGGTACAAAAACAATCAAGTTAGACACATAAAGCAAATAATCAACAGGATTTAGATTTTAAGAACACATTTAGCAAAGATTTAGAAGAACAAGTTCAACACCTAGTGCATGAGTAGTTACACATTAACAAACAGGTTTGCAGGATTGGAGTACACAGACTCATAATAGGGAAAATGTCCAAATTATGTTAAGTACATGTGCTAGTGTCACAAGATAGTCATGTTAACTTAACATCAGGCAGTAGAACATCATTTAGACATAGTAGGGAGGCACAAATTATGACAGCATACTGGTGGATCAAGTGAGCTAAAACATGCTGAGGGGTGTATTAACTGAGAACTAGTCATGATTGATAAAACATGATCATACTACCTATGCAAGATTATCATTATAGAGATTCAGAACAGAAAGGGAAGATAAACTCATATCATACAGTACTTGTATGCAGCAACCCCTAGGGGATGCCACTTATAATCACTAATATAATAATTATAAATACAAACATTCTTTTATTAACATAAACTAGCAAAACGAGAAAATATGCCCATGAATAAACTTCAACATACAACATCCCAACTTAGAAAATAAATCTCATAAAAATCTTTTTGTAATTTCAAGATACAACTATTTTTAAAAAAAAGAGAGAGAAAAAGAAAACGACAACATCTATTTAAGTTAAATTAATACTTTAAAATTTACCAAATACCTAGTAGAAGAATATCTTTTCATACATCATTCAAAACTCAAACTAAGCATAAAGTTCAACTCTCAATCAAATAAAAGCTAGTTAAATCTTCAACAAAAAAAAAATCTCCCAAGTTCAATTCAAGTACCAAATTTACTAATTTACAAGACTTGGGCTTAAACACCCATAAAATAGTCAAATCATTCACCAAAATTAAGTTACCAAAATAATAGTGTCATCACCCAAAAATCATTTAAGAGTGTATATCTAAGTATATCATATAGATCATGTACAAGTCCCCAAAAGTTTAAAAACAAAAATTACATATGCCTATGCAAGTGTGATCTTCATCTAGTCTTCCAGAGAGTCTACTTCAAATGATATCCTCACGCATCTCCCGGCACATCACCTGCGATAGTGACAAACTATTGCTAAGCATAAAGCTTAGTGGCACATAAACTTAACTAATATTTCATAATAAAAGAAAGGTAAACTATGGAATGAATACAAGGAATAAATTCTAGATATGAGTTTATTAAAATCAACATCAAGTACTTAATGAAGGTACAATCATCTCAAGAGGGCTAAATATCAAATCATAAAATAGTTGAAGATAATCACTACTCAAGATCTCAAATGTCAAGAAGATTTTCAACCATAATCCGAAAAATATCCATCGATTAGTTGATTCGCCCAACACATGCGTCATGAAATTACATCAAAACATAATCAAGCAACAAGAAGGACCGGAGTCCTAGATCAAGTAGGGCCGTCACCCAATTATCAAGAGAATCAAGAGCCATATTGAAAGTGGCTTTGCCATCCATACTCAAAATGGACAAAGTCCATGATTAGGATGGAGTGTGAATCCAAAGTCAATATGGGACAAGATCCAAACAAAAGGCATGCTAATAAAAGTGACAAAGTCACTATCACAAGAGGGACAAAATCCCAACAAAAATGTAATGATGCTCAAGCAATCCGTATATGTGGGCGAGTTAAATTGTGTGTCAAAAATACTTCAAATGTCCCTCATATAAGTTTTAACATATTCATAATCAATTACAAAATTATATCCTCAATGATCACTAACAAATCGAAATGCCTCAAGACATTCTTTCTCAAGCGACAAAGCAAGTAAACTAGTAAAGTAACAACCAAGTCAATATGACAACAATTTAAAGTAAGGTACAAATTTCACCAAACCTTAACCACTTACAATATCTCAACAAAAAAAATTAACTTGAAAAAAAACACTCAAGTTTATGTGCAAACCTTGGAGCTTTTAGTGTTTCTAAAGCTCAAACGACATCAAGGGATTTAAGATCTTCTAAGCCAAGAAAAGAGCGATTTTCCTAAAGTGTGCTCCTTTGATTTAACAAATGTCTCTTGTACCTTAAACACGTAATCAACACTCACTTAAGGTATGAAATTTAAATATGTTAAAACCAAATCATGATGAATATCAAAAAGGGGGACTAAAAGGGTCACAACTATTTTACTAAAAATCTGGCAGTAACTCAGCTATGTGTTTCAGCCCTATTTTGACATAGTAGACAGCAGAACTGACCATTTTGGTCCTCATAACAATTGTATATCTATGTCTTATCTTTCTACAGAATTTTGAAGCACTACAATCCGAGTTTTGGAGAAAAATTTACGCTCAAATTACTAACTGCTGCCCAGTTCAAAAACGGAATTAAATCCCTTACCTTCAAAATCTAAAATTCTCTAACAAACAAACTTAATAATTTCACCAAAATATATATTGAACAAGAAGCTTACCACAAGTTTGAGAGAGTTCCTCCACAAATCCAAACCTAGGGTTTCAAATAAGCTCAACCCATCTTGATTCTTGAAGATAACATTCTAACATATATTCAAAGGATAATGACTAAAACTTTTATGTAAACAAATGTGATCTTGACGGTGGTGGGAGAATGGAACTTATGTGGATTGAGAGTTATCCATTGCTAATATAAGGGTTTATATCCAAATGGGTAGAAACTAGATATTATTTTTCTCAAATGGGTCAAAATAGATTTAAGGGACCCAATAGGATATACTAAGTTTTTTTTATACCTTTTTTTAATCAAATAAAGTAGAAAATTTAATTTAAGAAAAGTGATAAAATGTTAGCAATAAAAACAAGATCACCTAAATATATATAATTTATTTATAAAATTCAGGGTGTTACAGTGTAAGCATTCAAATATGACCTAATATACCAATTAATCTAAATGAAGTTCAAGTTATACATATGGAGCATATTCAAATAACACAATGGACAACCTTAAGCAGGATTAAACACCAAAGAGATGTCAAGCAGTAACACATTGGCTAAACGAAATTAAGAGAATCTTGATTACTCGAATCAGGCTTAGGCATGTTTCAGATTACCAACATAATAAAGTGAAGGCTAGGGAGACCAAAAATTAAAGTAAATCAGCCATGATTGCATACAAGAACAACCCAAAAAACACATTTAACTACAATCTTCATAAGCGAAAACATATGCAAATGACAAGTAAATAGGAAAGAAATGACAAAAGTTCAACAACTCAACAATTAAGCGAAAACAAGAAAGAACAAAGTCCACAGTAGCAAGAACCCAGAATTTCTGGCCTTGGCTTTCAATCGGCCAGAACCAAAATATAGAACACGAGTATTTAAAGAGCGATCACTTCAGATTTTTTTAGTAAAACATTAAAGATTCCTGTCTCTCTCAAAGAGAAATTGGGATGGATTTATATAGTAGTAGAAATTAACATCCAAACAAGAAAAATCATCAATCAAACACGAGAAAGGAAAGCATCATCACATGCAATCAAATCAGTAAGGAAAAGAGAACAAATCTCAAACCCTAACTTTAGGAAAAGTGTAAAATTGGCAGAATCTAAAAATAAAAATCGAACATCACACGAAATAGGATGAATATAGATAGAATATCACTTAAAATCAGAGAATTGAACCCATTTTGGTTATATTGAAAGGGGTCTAAAATCCTAACTTAGGGTAAGTAAGAATCATAAAAAAATATAGAAAATATTCGTACTTACAAAGAACAAATGATGAATATAGACAAAATAATCAGAGAAGTCAAGGAATTGAACCACTTTTGGTTCGATTTTGATGAGATTTTCTTTCCATGTTTAGGCAAGCAACTAGGTAACACTACAGACAAACAACTAGTAGTGAGAGGAGATCAATAAGGTAAGTGAATCAACAATTGATTCCATTTTAGAGCCCAATTTGGAGAGGTTGAGAGATACAACGGCTAGGGTTCGTAGAAGAAGAGGGGAGAGGATTCAAAGGCGGCGTCTGAGATGGAATGGTAGGGTTTGGGGCGAGTTAGGTTAATTAAAAAGAGGGAATAGATATGAGCCGTTGATCCATGATTTAAAAGAGGGTTGGGTCAAGTTTGTTTAGATGAGTTTGGGCTGAGGTTATTGGGCTAGTGTATTAGGTCCTGAAATAGGTTTAAAAATTAGACTATTATTAAAATACCCAATATTTAGCAAAAATAATTAATAAATAACAAAAAATATTATTGATGCAATAAAATGATTATAAAAAAGCTTAATATTATAAAAATATAAAAGTTATGTTCTGCATAAATAATGTAATTATACGTGTATATGAGCTATTATTGCAAAAATATACAATTAGCCTTAAAATGCAAATGCAGTAATGAGAAATACACTGAAAAATGTTTAAAACCTCACATTGGTACAAATAATAAATTTTGATGATTGAATCATCATAAAAATAATTTGGAGGATAATTATTGGATATTTATATAATAAAATACAGAAATAAATTGATTTAAAGCCTTTAAAGATTATGAAAAATTATGAAAAATACTTGTGTATGTTTATCAATCAAATGATGATGCATATACACTATTTTAAAAGTATATATATATATATAGGGCTATCGTCGCCTGCTAAGCCTGCAACATTTCGAAGATCACCCGTAAATTGATCCCGTATCCTCTAATGCTTTGTGTATTTTGGGATGCTAATCGGGCTTCACCACAGACGCTATTCTCAAGATCAGTAGGCAGATTTGCGTTGACGACCACATGCGGGTTAGCGTCAATCGGGTCCTCGACTAGAATTCCGACGAGATCAACAGGTGGTACCTTGCCACTAGGCACTATGTTGTTATTTTCGCCGTGATGACCGGACTCATTGTCAACATGTAGAGGTGCCAACTAGGAGTTTGACATTTTGAGCTTTAACCCGAAATTAGAGACACTCCAAAGAATAAGTGTAAAGTAGTGTGTGTTATAGAAATTTGTATCAAATATGCACTATTATCCTTAGCCTCAAGGTGGACGTCAAACTGTTTACCCTCAAAATCGGATAACAATTAAATTTGTAAGTGATTTTAAGGATACGCAAATTTATTTGACACAAAGTAGTACATAAAGACAAATAAAATAAATAAAGATGAAATAAGCTCAAACATACGAGGAAGACGATTTACATGTGTTTTACGAATAAACAAACCCCCATTATATAGTAGGAGAGTCCTGCTTTAAGTACAATTCTATACAAGGTAAAACATTTCTTGATTCACTGATCGCCAGTTCCTTATTGATATGTGCCGGGATTCCGCCGTAATATCCGGACGGTCACATATATTTCGATCTTTTGTTGGCTATGCTAACAATATTTCTTCAAAGTCGTTCGAGGCTAGGACCGACTCCAGGATCATGACTTCGATATTCTCAAAGGTGCGCGTTCTACTCCCGGGTTTCTAGCTCGATGGGACTTAGGGTCGATCTTCTGTCCTTTATTGTCATGTCTCGAGCCTGTCTTACCATGTCGAAGGCTAGAATATACCTCGAACTCGATTTCACCCTTATACAACATAATTTAAGCCTATTAGTTATTAGTTATTACTCAAGTGAAAAGATGATCATGGACGTAGAGTTGACACTTGACAGATTAGATTAATGGATTACAAGTTAAATACACTTGAGTTTCCATTTTTTGTACAAAACAGTAGATGGTCACGAAAGCAATTGTGATATGTCAATAATCGATCTGTTTCTAATCTTATTACAATAACAACATATTCAGTATAATTTTACGAGTGAGGTTTGAGGAAGGTAATGCATATGCAAATTTTATTCCTATTTTGTGGAGGTAGAAAAATTATTTTTAATCTTATATAGAGTTTAATGACGTGGATGGTGATTAATTATATTGACATTTCAAGAAAATTCATGTTTAAATGGAAGAGCCAGACTAATTAGCTTATTTATTATCATGCTTCAAAAGTCAGGGTAATCCAATGAAAATCTTCTTCATGAGAAAAACCTGCGTTGCTTAATTACAAAGAGAATCAATATATATCAAGTTATGCTCTTTCTTTGGCACATGAAACTTTTACATGTATAGTGAGGATCCAAGGTAGTGGATACGAGCTTATTGAATAGAATCGATTTGATTTAAATACAAGTGAAATTTTTAGGTATAAATATATACACACACGTACCTGCATTTATATTAAATTTGAACTTATTGTTGTATAAAGAATAGAGATGTCTATTGGTCTTGCCTTGCCAAATTACCACCTTTATTTTATATGGACTTATTCCTCTGTTAAAAAATGAATGGATTATCAACAATAATAACATACTCAGTTTGATGCTACAAGTGAAGTATGAAGAGGGTGAGTTGTATGCAGATCTTGTTAAGTTATATTTTAAAGTTTCAATGATGACAATGCCATCTTATTTTGGTTTGCAGGATTGCAGGATTCAAAACAAGCAAAAAAGAAAGAATGAGATACTATCGGAAGATGTGATTGCTAAATCAATGGACAAGAAAAAGGGACTTCATTGCAACACATTTATTCGACCTCAATCATAGGAGTTCAAATTGCTAATCAAGTAAGCCTTCGCCAACAAATATTCTGTATCCATAAATAAGCTCAATCAAGGCTTGAATAACTCCTCAATACTAGCATGTAACAAGGAACGTCACGATCGAATCTGGGCTCTCCCAAGAGCAGGATTCGAAGAGGCACCCATTGGGTCAAATCCCTTTGATGATTTCGTGCCTCTAATTTCGGTTAAGACTCAACGACTCTTTTCTCTCCTATAACAAGACTGTAAGATCAAATGGAAGACTTGCGCAACTACACACACTATTTTCTAAGTCTCTCTACTTCTTAGCCTAAACACTGTAATCCTTAGCTTATCAGTATCTAAAAAGATAGGAAAAATTAGAACACAAAAGAGAGTTGTGTCAAACATTCAGAATTCATTGTTGCCATTTTTCGTTGGTGTGAACGAGTCAAAACAATCTTTATTGTAATACTTTCAAGATCTAAAGGGAACCCTTGTGACCCAAGGGAAACTGGATGTAAGTACCACAACGTTACCGAACCAGTATAAAATTATTGTGTGTCATTTACTTCTTACTTACTGTTATCTTTCATTCTGCACTGTGCTCAGTCAACTAAAATCATCGTTAGTCAACTAAATTTCAATCGACCACAATTCACTCCCCCCCCCTCTTGTACTTTCAATTGGTATCAGAGCAAGGCTCACAATCTTTATTTAACAACTAGTGAGAAAAAGATCATGGGATCTAACACTATTGTTGGTGCTTTATTTCAAGAAGAAACCTCTCAGGTTCGACCTCCTTATTTAAACGGTCAACACTTTTCTCACTAGAAAGTGCGTATGGAAACTTACACAATAACATATGACATCAAGGTTTGGCATGTGATAAAAAAGGTAAATCCCAATCATACCAAAGAAGGATGCAAATGGTCAAGTCATTGTATCAACTGACCCTCTTGACTTAGATGATTACACTGATGAACAAGCTCCTGTCATAACGGTAAATGGCAAAGCAAAAAATCTTCTATATAATGCTATCAGTGAGAAGAGTATGAAAAGATATCAAGTTGTGAAACTGCTAAATAAACATGGGACAAACTGGAGGCCACTTACCAAGGAACCAACGAAGTGAAAGAAACTAGGATAATTCTTCTGGTTCGGGACTACGAGTTATTTCAAATGAAGGATGGAGAATCAGTGGAAGAAATGTTCTCCAGGTTTAGCAAAATTCTTGGAGATCTGAAGTCTTTTTGTAGACCTATCAAAAGTGGTGAACATGTTAGAAAAATTCTCATGAGCTTACCTACTATTTGGCAACAAAAGGTTATCGCCTTGGAATGTCAAGATCTGGACAAAATTTCTTATGATGAACTCATAAGTGATCTAATTGCTTTTGAGAAAACTTACTTGGATAGACAAATTCAAGAGAAGAAGAAAACTGTTGCTTTTAAGGCAACTGTAACTGAACCAGAAAATAAAGAGGAAGAAGAAGGAGGAGAACAAGATGAAAATATTGCCATGCTCTCTCAAGTTGTAACAAGCATGATGAGGAAAAACAGGAATAGCAGAAGAGGGAAGCGTAACTTCAGTAAAGGAAGGATGAACAATGAAGTTGATAAAAATGATGGAAGGTGCTATGAATGTGAAAAGTATGGTCATATTCAAGCTGATTGTCCTGAACTAAAGAAGAAACTCAATAGAAACATGCAAAAGAATAAATCCTTCGGATCATGGAGTGATGAAGAAGAGTCTGATCATGAGGAAATTTCTAACATATTGTCACGACCCAAACTGAAGGATCATGACTAGCACCCGGGCCATACATGTCGAGCACCAACGTACAGTTTATCTAACCTTCTTATTATCTTTAAGGGCCGACGAGATCAATATAAGTGGTAGATATGGATTACAAACACCAAACAATGAAAGATAATGGAATGAACATGCATAACACGAGATAACAAGACTGCCAAGAAACTACATGTAAGTTAGGAGCTACCACGTTTCCATGAAAGACTATACAACAAAAATTATCCGACAAGGCATACCAAACTATACATAAGACGACACCTGTATATGAGCCTCTAAAGGAGCATAAGTAATGCAACATAGCCGGAACAGGGCCCCGACATACCCATAATATCTATAAAAAAATGCATACAAGACCACAACAAGTCCGGAGAAGGGATCTCGCCTATAACCGCTGAACTGGAAATCTTACTGTGGTGGGGAAGCTGCGTCTACCTGTCTATCAAGACTTGCAGCACGACATGCAACATCCACAAATAAAAAGAACGTCAGTACGAATGAAGTACTGAGTATGTAAGGCAGGAAAGCATAAGTAAGAACAGTAATGTAAACATGGATAAAGAATATACAACCTGTAACATCTAAATACCTCTGAGGGATACTGACATGAAATGTGTGATACGTATATATATATATATATATATATATATATACATAAACCTTTAAAACATCCTCCTCTGTGGGCATCATCATCATCATATCGTACCCGGCCACGTGGAGCTCAGTAAACCCAACTGATCAGTGGTTGCACAATAGGTGCCATACCCGGCCGACTATAGCGCGGCTCGGTAGAGTAAAATAGCTACATATATATATAAAATGCATGTAAGACTCATTTGAATTATATTCTGAACCTTTCGGAGTGACGTAAGGTCGATATTCTCCATACACGTTATTATGATTAACTCTTCATCAAGAATCTTATAAGAATCAGGAAGTACCAACAACATTGATAATATAAGAATAAGAGAAGCAACCTCAACATCAATTGTTCCATAAGAAGGGAAACAATGTAAGTACTGCTAGCTTCTAAGAGTAGAGTATCTTTGGAAGCTCGTTCATTGCATTATGTACAATCGGAGTCGTGCAAAAGAAGGAAGGGGATAGCCTCACATACCTTGTATATACTTTCCCAACCTCAAGCTACGCAAATGTCACAACTCCTTAATCTACAATAAGAGAAACGACACTATCGTTATCGTTTAAGCGCCATAACTATTATGTACCGACCACAACCTATTTTACGATGAAACGGAAAGCACCTCCCCTATATATATGACTTCACAAAAGTCCAAACAATCACCAAACATCCCAAACAACATCAATAATAATCATATTGAGCCTCCCAAAACAGTTCACACACAACCTAATCACTTCATACTTAAGACGACCACCGTAGTCGTGTCAAACGACCCGGAAATGTTACAACGAACGACCAGCCCACAACCCTACATATATATGATGTTTCTCCACACACTTCATCCTCCAAAACTCCACAAAACAGTAGTAAAACACGCAGCCCAACAACAACACAAAACAGTCCGCTACAAGCCAAATAACTCGAGCTCACGGCTTTCGATCACCGTCACGTGAGTTCTAACTATTAGGGAACACATTTATCAACATTCCTTGATATTTAAACACTAAAATACATATATTAGACGTTTCTTAACTATTAAGTACCTTCCAAAACTCTAACTACAAAGAAAAAGGAGAGGCGGTATAATGACACCTACGTCGTAGGGATCGTTTTGATGTTATCGCTTCTCGATTTCATGCCTGGGATGGTAATCTTATTTGAAACCCTAGAAGATAGCTTGAGGTTTATGGGTGTTTTCTGGTCGTGTTATGCTGAAAAATGAAGAGAAAGCCTACCTAAGACTTATATATATCAACTTTGGAAAAGTCAAAGAGGTGCTAGCTTGGCACCCTAGGATTGGTCCATCTTCCGACACTTATATCTTTTTATCCCGATGTCGTATGAATGAACAATTAAGATCATTGGAAACTAAATTCCAAGACCTTAAATTTGGTATATAATATGTCCCAATAAGACCTCATATAATACATAAAATGTATTTCTCAAAAAGCTCTAGTGATCCACCTACTTGTCACTTATGATGTCTGCGCAGTCTCGCGAAACTGCAAATATATCTCTACTCCTATGTCATATAGATGAACAGTTTAATGCGTTGAAAACTAGACTCATAGAACTTAAATCTGGTTGGTATACCATCCAATAATTCCAAGTATATTAGGAGAAAATCTCATTTACATTTGACCTAATTTTAATCACATTATGAGTGTAACTTGTGAAGACCTTTGCATACTTTGTTTCCACAACTTGCTTGACTTCAAAATGTAGCACACGACTATAATACGATAAAAATAACTCATATAATAACCTCCATATCATGTAATGAACCATAGTCTCACCGTAAAGTACATGTTGTAACATTCCAAACTCGTCGACTTTCGACGAAACTTATTTTCTTCAATTGGTTTAGCTTCTAAGCTTTCCAACCCTATTGGTACTCGTTATTCATGATTTTAAATATTTGTAACCTCCAAGGTAACATTATTAACTTACTCTATTCTTCCAAATATAATATTATTTTTGAGCTTACATCAATTGACTTACGATGTACGAAAACATGAGGTGTAACACATATGTTCCATGGCTATGAATGAAAATAAAGATTCATGAGAAATTTGACTAATGGAAGATAGCAATGATGAGGAAAACGACTCAAGAGAACTTGGTCTCCTGGCGGACGAAGGAACTAGTGAGGTATGTACTCCCTTATGCCCTAATTGTTATGAACTAAGAATTTGTTGATATTGCTCTTGCAAATATAGAGAGAGCCGTGAATGAACTTAGACGAATCAAGAGAGAAAAGAAAGATTGGGCCTTAAAACAAGAAATATGTGAGATTGAGCGTAATATGCTACAGGATGAAGTAAATGAACTTCAACTACAATTGAATGGATTGCAAAAATCAGCGAGTCGCAGCTCAGTGAAATCAAATGAGATTGTTCATCACAAATAGAAATTACTGCCTGTTCTTTTTGTGGTAAAAATGTCCATAGTACTAACCAATGCAGGAACAGAATTAGAGAAGAAAGAGGGTCTGGTAACTCTAATAGTCCATCATGTTTTTATTGTATTATAAGAGGTCATACCTCAAATCGTTGCAGGTTCAAAGATAACCGGAGATGGGTTTGGAGACCTAAATCTTCAAATCAAACTAACACTCAGCATTCTAACCATTTAGGACCCAAGCAGACTTGGCTACCTAAAAACAAGTAATTTTTTTTTGTCATAACACCGCAAAAAGAATCGAAAAGGAAAATGCTATCTCGACAGCGCGTGTTCCAGAGATATAACTGGTGAAAAAGAATTGTTCAAATCAGTCACCAAACTAGATGGAGGAACTGTTACTTTTGGGGACAAATCCAAAGGAAATGTTATTGGTGTTGGAAAAGTTTCTCTGAGCTCAACATGTGATGTAGATGAAGTATACCTGGTTGATGAACTTGGCTATAATCTTCTCAACATTAGTCAACTATGTGACAATGACTATGGAGTTTGTTTTAAGAAACATGGCCGGTTTATAGAGGATGAATCAGGTTCAACGAGAAAAGGGATACTACATCTCTACTATCAGGAGTGATGATGGAGGAGAATTTGAAAGAAGAGCTTTTGAAATTTTTTGCATCGATCAAGGGATCTCACACAACTTCTCTTCACTAAGATCACCACAGCAAAATGGAGTAGTAAAGCGTAAAAATAGAACTTTACACGACATGGCAAGAACCATGATTGTAAAAAACTCTCTACCTTATCATTACTTGTCAGAAGTTGTGAGTACAACATGCCACATCATCAACAGGAGTCTGATTCGACCAATTCTCAAAAAGACTCCTTATTAGCTGTGGAATGGTAAGAAACCAAATATCAGTTATTTTCACCCTTTTGGATGCAAGGTTTCTAGAACGCTAGGCTAGCTAAGAAAGGTATTCTATCTTTCTCTTTTTGTTGTTCGGCTCGATAGAATTGTTTAGAATCCTCTCCTAGATTCCTCTTTCCATAGATATGCAGACTATAAAACGTCGATCAAAGAGCAGGGTTGTTCTAAGATATAGAAGTAGTTAAGGGCTTGACTAAGTAGTAGATATGGGATTGAGGGGCGCAGGAGTAGGATTTACGAAAAGAAGGCTTTTATCCACATCAATGGAAACGAAAATTTGGGTAAGTTTGATCCTAAGAGTGATGAAAGTACATTTCTCGGTTACTCTCCTTCAAGTAGAGCATATAGAGTCTACAATAAAAAGAACTTTATGCATTAAGGAATCTATTCATGTTGTTTTCGTTGATACTAACCCTCGCCCAAGGAATGAATAAATTCCTTGAAGATGAGGAAATTTCTCGTGTCCCTAAATCTGTTATTGTAGGAAAGGATCATCAAAATGAGTCAGTTGTTCAAAAACTCAACCAGCTGAAGTGTCCACAGAAAATCTCGAACTATCTCAAGCAAATCAGTCGACTGCTAAAGAAAGAGAACCTTCCTTAAACACTCCTAATGAATGGAAAAGTGAATCGGGTTATCCTCACAAATTCATTATAGGAGATCCACAAGAAGGAATCACTACAAGAAGGTCACAAAGGAACAAATCTCAAGTAGCTCTTATTTCTCAACTTGAGACAAAGAAAGTGGATGAAGATCTCAAAGATACTGTCACGACCCAATTCTGGAGCGGTGATGGCGCATGTCGTGGAACCAGGCAAGCCACCCATTTCCAATTAAGTTAAATTTAATTACCAGAAAAATATCATTTTTAACAAGTCTGCGGATAATAATAATAACAATTCTGATGTTGAAACAATATCTGAAACCAAAACTTAAATTCTACAACCCCAGATCTAGTGTCACTTAGTCATGAGCTAGTATACCATAAAGTAAAGAAGAGAGGAATAGACAACGTAGTCCCAAAAATAAATGACAACAGGTAAAGTAAAAAAGAGATGACAAGATCACGGTCGCTAGCTGCTACCTCGACAACTCTGATGGGAACTCTGACAGCTACTCATTGACCCGAGCCAGGTCCTGATGTGCCTGGATTTGCACACAAGGTGCAAGGGATAATGTGAGTACACCAACTCAAAAGTAACGAACCCAACCTATGGTCTGAGAGGTAGTGACAGACTAAACCTCCGATACATATAAATAACAGTGTATAACTTGAGCATGACAGTAATATAACTTATGATAAACAAAATGCACCAAATGTGTCTGTACGATCTACATGCCAGCATATGATCCCAAGAAATCAGAAATGGTATGTACACAGTAACCCAAACTCTCACAAGGAAGTCCACTCAGTACTAGAATTGGCCCTCAGACCCAGGGAAAGTCCATCCTGGATTATACATAAACACAAGTGACGTAGTCACTCAGTACTGAGGAAAAGGGGCAGTCCAACCCCACGGAGAAGATCCATCTCCGGAACATATCACTCGGACAAGATCCATGTCTAGGGACAATCCATCCCTCAATATCTCAATAACTTCGGACAAGATCCATGTCCAGGGAAGATCCATCCCTCAATATCTCAATAACTTCGGACAAGATCCATGTCCAGGGAAGATCCATCCCTTAATATCTGTGCGCTCACTGGGGGTGTAAAGACTCCGGAGGGGCTCCTATAAGCCCAAGCGCTATTTCAACCCATTGAAGGCGTGATTAAAGAATCGCTGCGGTGCGCAATCTGATCTCATAAATGTCTCAATATCAGGCTCTCGGGCTCACTCAGTCAATACTTTGCAGTCTCACTCACAAGGCTCATAGATATAGGAATCAGCCCAAAACAATTGTAACGTGTATGGAAACTAACAAATACTGAGACTGAGACATGAAACATAGGCCATAACATGACTGAGTACATGGAAACAAATAATCACAAATAGAGACAGTAATAACTGACCACTCGGGTCTGAATAGATTGGCGTGAAGCCTTAGCATTTATACTTGACATGATTTCTAATATGTTCAAACTAATTATAACCTCCACAGTACGAGTATCAACCCGAAATAACCATTAGGCAATGCCATGGGATGAGCTAGGCCACAAACATTCGGTGTATGCCCGCACGCCCGTCACTTGGCATGTGCGTAACCTTAATTAACATCATATATCAGGAAATTTGGGGTTTCGAACCCTCAGTTCTAAGTTTGGAAACGTTACTTACCTCAAAACTGGCTAAAACACTACTCTGCAGTGCCCTTGCATCTAAATTCGACCTCCGAGTGCTCCAAATCTACCAAAAATCAGATTTATACCATCATAATATGCCAAGGAATGAAACCCAATCGAAATTTATCAAAAGTACTCAAAAATCCCGAAATTGGTTAAACCCGACCCCCGGGATCACGCTCGTAACTTGACAACATTTACACCAAAATGATCCTCATCCTCTCACGAGTCTGTACATATCAAGAACACTAAAATCGGAGTCCAAATGACCCCTCAAATCCCCATTAGTAAGTCTCTTAAACTCAAGCCCTAGTTCTCCCCTTTTCCACTGATTTTTCCCAATTAAACACTACTAATTAGGTCTTAATCACATGTAATCGAGTTGTGGAGTCCAAAATCCTTACCTTAATGAAGAACAATCGTTTCCCTCTTCAATAATCTCCCAAAAGCTATATTCCCGTTCAAAAATGGTGGAAAAGTGGGCAAGGGTCGCAGACTGATTTAATATATACTGCCTAGTGATTCCTTAATCGCGATCGCGGACTCTAGTCGCGATCGCGGAGAACAATTCCATAGCCTCACTGAGTTACCTACGCGATCGCGGATATCTCCACGCGATCCTGTTTCCTTATGACCCAAACTCATGCGACCGCAACACATGCCACGCGACCGCGTAGAACAACTGGTCACTCCCACACGCGCCCCTCTTATTCTACGTGATCACGAACCAGGCCACGCGATCACACTCCTCAAGCTGCTCAGCTTACGCGATCACACTCATACTTCACAGCAACGTCACCATAACCTTATCACAACGGCAACAATAACAAACAATTTCATCACATGGGCCTTTCCTTCAAGGATCACAGATTCCCATTTAACAGCTCATTTGCTTGGGCTCAAGGCACCCAAATTTTCACCAAGTATCAATTCAATGTACAAAGTATTGCCATAATCGTTCAACTTACTTACATCGTTTCATATCAATAACTTCAAACAATTATAAGCTTGGCACATAATAAGATAGGCACGCCCAATCACCGTTCACAATCTCAAATAACACAGTAGAGTGGCGATCAACTAAGATAGTACTTCACATAATCTCATGCAAGTACACATACCGTATGCTCGAACACCATCGGGGAGACTCTACAAGGGTTAAAATTAGCCATACATACCTGGAATCGAGTTTCCTTTTTCAACTTTTACTTGAAATCACCGAACCGACTAATATCGTCAATCTAGTTCACAATTAAACACATTCAACTCAGAATTGAAGTCATGCATGTAATTCGGATTCTCTCTCAAGCAATTTGTCAAGCACTATGTGAACCCATTAGGTCACCAACCCTATTTTTGTGAAGTCTTACCCCAAGTCACTCCCTTTTACTAAATTAACACCATTTCTAAACATGCATGCAAGGTCTTAGTTACTATTTTCAAGGATCAATTCATGCCAACCCTCCCCTTGTTTAAAATCAGAAATTCATAAAAAAGAAGAAAGAGGGATTGGGAACCCTTACCTGTTGGAATGGGGAAGAAGGAGATTACTCGAAATACCGGGCTTGGGAGACCTTGAAAATCACACTAATGGAAGGGCCACTTCCTCTCTCAAGAACTCTCCTTTCCTTCTCTCTATTTTTGTTCAGAAACTTGTTAAAATGAAAGGGGGTAGGGGTTAAATGAAACTGGGGTCGGGTATAAAATTTTAGTAAAATAACATACCGCGTCGAATATGCGGTCAGGAATGCGGTCGCATTCCTGACATGCGTTTCGCATTTTGGACCGTAGAATGGCCCCCAGGTGGAACAAATTTTGGAAACATTCTGCCCGGGTATGCGACCACTATGCGGTTCGCATACACGTTATGGGATCGCATAGTACGTCGCATAACACCCAATTTCTGAAAAAATTAAGTTCTTTCAAATCCCGGGGTAGTTTTACAAAAACCAAGGTCCGATATAAGGGTTTACTTAGAGATATAGACTCGGGGACTTATTCGAACGTTATTTTAAGCAAGAATTTTTTACGGGTCTTCACACAAGTCTCCCAATAGTGATATCATCTACCTAGTCGTCCAAAACTGCCGATGTTGTCTAAAAATCTCACATATGCAAATTTTCAACTCTACACCACATACCGCATACGCCATGCAATCCTATGATAAATATGAGAACTTCGTGCTCCCTTCCGATCCACAAACAACTACGTACCCAACTAGCCAAGAACTTTCCCTAGATCCCATTTAGAAGAAAAATCACTATACATCACATGGACCTCACGCCAGTAGAAAATATGCATCTCTAATCGTGGTAGAAACCATCAAGAACTCTCTGAATCACATTTTTACAAGACCAACCGTTAGGACCGAATCCTTCTAACTCAACCAAGCTACGCATGCCACCAAATCCCAAGAGAACTGTCAAGAAACACCTGTAACAACTCATTACTTCATAACACCCACAGAACTAATCATATCTCTTATCATGCCGATCCGACCTACTACCAAGTTGTCCTATTTATTCAAGTTCCTTCTGACTTACCTTCGAATTGATACTTCCTCTTGCCATAATACCGCAATTCTTACCCCATGCTCACCACACGAGACCCAAGCATGAAACCATACTGTCTAAGGCTCATAAGCCGCGGAATACTCTCTCAAATATCCCCAAAAGCACCACATTCAAAATACTTACCCGGAAGAGACTTCCTGCAATACTAAATCCATTACCTCCACCTTCCTGATACTAATATGAAGAATATATGATAATGTAAATGCACCACAAGCCTTGACACCTCCACGTAAATCTTATTTTTAGCCCGATTCACACCTTAAAGATCCTCAATCGCTACATATAACCTTGAATTCGTCAGAACCATTCTCGAATGTCATTCACTCTACGCAGATTTCAATTACACTGACCAAGTAAACAGAACAACCTGACCCCGTTTGCAACCTACGTACTAGGGAAGTAATCCACACAATTGAACCAACAAGCAACTCATACACGACACACACTACACTTTTCCATTTACCACTCAATCCTTACAATAAAGTCCACTTACCCATATAGTACATTACATCCTGTATCGAAGGATTTCCATTACTCGAGTCATTCCCAGACTCCACCTCTGCAGGTCATAATTGATTCACCAATATACCTCGAACCGAAACTAATACAACACATAATCGTGTAATCAACTTAGCATTAACGGGCTCCCCCACGTGGCTCAACGCCAAAGATCAAGACAAACAATAACTCACGATGCCCATACGCTATCCCTGCCACCATACTGTGGTGAGATTCAACTAAATCCTCCATAAGCTCATATGAACCAAACCATCTAACCCTCAAATCATATGCAATTCTTACATTCACCATTGTAATGGTCATGCCAACTCCCACAAGCGATCTAAACTCAATTTATCACATATATCATTTACTAGTAGGAGAGAACTCACTACAGATCAACATAAGGGTCACACACCTCAGGATAACCCGCATGAGATAACCCTGCCTGCTTAACCTCAAAATGACATCCCTCTATACACTTCCGAAAATCATAACTATCACGCAATTACTATAACTTCCTGCATTAAAACACAATCAATTCCTACCCCCGAGACATCACAATAAGCGATATAAGAACCTGAAGCTGATGGCGATACTAACACTGAAGCTGTGGTCAAGGAAATCTTGAGCTTCTGGAAGCTCTACCCACACGTCTAACCACATGGATACCTTCACTGTACACCACGTGTCCCAAGAATGCTACTGAACTGAGCCAAAATTTACACTTGGAGAACTTTGCTTAGAGCTTCTCCTCTCTGGATCTTTATAATACCATCATCAATTGCTGAGTATGCTACCCCTGGCTACGTGAGTACGCCAAGAGGCCATCAATAAATACAATGACAAAGAGGTGCTAATATGGCTGGAATACACCGTTAATCAAATACATGAACGCTCCTGGGGCATTGGTCGGCTCAAAAGACATCACCCAGAACTCAGGACACAACATAAGTATCCACTTCACCCCACAACTAAACCACACGATAGGTCCTTCAATACATTCACAACTCGAGGCCATATTCAACTCAAGACGGAAATCAAATACTCAATGGTTCTTGCTACATCTCCTGCCAATTCATTTTGTCATAATCAAACAACTCGTACACATCTAACCCTCATATCACACTCACCATGTAGTCCTCTAGTCACAAAGTCCCATCAGTAAGGGCACAAACAGACATATATGTTCCCCAAACACATGTGCTCACACAAATGAAATCTCATCACTCCAGCCACAGACAAAATCTGGCCTCAAGTCCTCCCAACTGGCCCATTATCAACATGCTAAAAATCACATCTCATCCATGGAAGTCACAAGCCGCTGATGCACAACTGATACCAAGCGCTCATGTGTGCATTCGAGTACATGAAAGGAATTCAAAGGGTTACGCTTCTGGCTGAATAAAATGGATTCGCACGACAATAATTCAAGAATGAGAAATGTTTCCTAAGGGTTCTGCAGCCTGTCGAAGTTAAGTACAAACGTCTCCGTACCGATCCGCAAGACTCTACTAAACCTGCTCATGACTGGTGAGACCTATTCAACCTAGAGCTCTGATACCAACTTGTCACGACCCAATTCCAGAGTCGTGATGGCGCTTGTCGTGGAACCAGGCAAGCCACCCATTTCCAACTAAGTTAAATTTAATTACCAGAAAAATATCATTTTTAACAAGTCTGCGGATAATAATAATAACAATTCTAAAGTTGAAACAATATCTGAAACCAAAACTTAAATTCTACAACCCCGGATCCAGTGTCACTCAGTCATGAGCTACTATAACATAAAGTAAAGAAGAGAGGAATGGACAACGTAGTCCCAAAAATAAAGGACAACAGGTAGAGTAAGAAAGAGATGACGAGATCACGGTCGCCAGCTTCTACCTCGACAACTCTGATGGGAACTCTGACAGCTACTCAATGACCTAAGTCGGGTCCCGATGTACCTGGATCAGCACACAAGGTGCAGGGGGTAATGTGAGTACACCAACTCAGAAGTAACGAACCCAACCTATGGGTTGAGAGGTAGTGACAGACTAAACCTCCGATACTTATAAATAACAGCGTATAACTTGAGCATGACAGTAATATAACTTATGATAAACAAAATGCACCAAATGTGTCCGTACGATCTACATGCCAGCATATGATCCCAAGAAATCAGGAATGGTATGTACACAGTATCCCAAACTCTCACAAGGAAGTCCACTCAGTACTAGAATTGGCCCTCAGACCCAGGGAAAGTCCATCCCGGATTATACATAAACACAAGTGATGTAGTCACTCAGTACTGAGAAAAAGGGGCAGTCCAGCCCCACGGACAAGATCCATCTTCGGAACATATCACTCGGACAATATCCATGTCCAGGGACGATCCATCCCTCAATATCTCAATAGCTTCAGACAAGATTCATGTCTAGGGAAGATCCATCCCTCAATATTTGTGCGCTCACTGGGGGTGTAAAGACTCTGGAGGGGCTTTTATAAGCCCAAGCGCTATATCAAGCCAACGAAGGCATGATTCAAGGATCGGTGCGGTGCGCAGTCCGATCTCATAACTATCTCAATATCAGGCTCTCGGCCTCACTCATTCAATACTTTGCAGTCTCACTCACAAGGCTCACAGATATAAGAATCAGCCCAAAACAATGGTAATGTGTATTCAAACTAACAAATACTGAGATTGAGGCATGAACATATGCTATAACAGGACTGAGTACATGGAAACAAATAAACACAAATAGAGACAAAAATACCTGACCACTCGTGTCTGAACAGATTGGCGTGAAGCCTTAGCATATATAGTTGACATGATTTCTAATATGTTCAAAGTAATTATAACCTCCACAGTACGAGTATCAGCCCGAAATAACCATTTGGCAATGCCATGGGATGATCCAGGCCACAAACATTCGGTGTATGCCCGCACGCGCGTCACTTGGCATGTGAGTCACCTTAATTAACATCATATATCAGGAAATTTGGGGTTTCGAACCCTCTGTTCCAAGTTTGGAAATGCTACTTACCTCAAAACTGGCTAAAATACTACTATGCAGTGCCCTTCCCTCTAAATTCGACCTCTAAGTACTCCAAATCTACCAAAAATCCGATTTATACCATCATAATATGCCAAGGAATGAAACCCAATCGAAATTTATCAAAAGTACTCAAAAATCCCGAAATTGGTCGAACCCGACCCTCAGATCCACGTCTTGGAACTCGATAAAATTTACACCAAAATCATCCTCATTCTCTCACGAGTTTGTACATATCAATAACACCAAAATCGGAGTCCAAATGACGCCTCAAATCCCCATTAGAAGGTCTCTTAAACTCAAGCCCTAGTTCTCCCCTTTTCCACTGATTTTTCCTAATTAAACACTACTAATTAGGTCTTAATCACATATAATTGAGTTGTTGAGTCAAAAATCCTTACCTAAATGAAGAAAAATCGTATCCCTCTTCAAATATTTCCCAAAATCTCTATTCCCATTAAAAAATGGTGGAAAAGTGGGCAAGGGTCGCGGACTGGTTTAATATATACTGCCCAGTGATTCCTTAATCGCGATCGCAGACTTCCAGTCGCGATCGCGGAGAAAAATTCCATAGCCTCACTGAGTTACCCTACGCGATCGCGAATATCTCCACGCGATCACAATTCTTTATGACCCAAACTCACGCGACCGTGTAGAACAACTGGTCACTCCCACACGCGCCCCTCTTCCTCTACGCGATCGCGAACTAGGCCACGCGATCGCACTGCTTAAGCTGCTCATCTTACGCGATTGCACTCATACTTCTGCGATCGCGATGCACAAATTCCTCCTGGCCTCATTTAACCTTACGCGATCGCGGACAAATCCACGCGATCGCGATAAACAATTTACTGCTGCAATAACACCAGAAAACCAACAATCTTTCCAAGTCCAAAAGTGCTCGTTTGAGCATCCGAATTACACCCGAGGCCCCCGGGACATTAACCAAACCTACCAAAACATCCGAGGTCAAACAGAGTTGATTTGGATTGTTTCAGCATCATTGGTATATTTTAGAAACATCAAAGTTCTTAGGCCTGAATCCGAGGTAAATTTGGTGTTTTGATGTTAGTTTTGGTGTTTTGAGAGTGCAACTAAGTTTGAATGATCATATGGGATGTGTTGGTAAATTTAGTTGAGGTCTCTAGGGCCTCGTGACGACTTCGGATGGTTAACGGAATTTAACTTGGCCATTTCAAGAATGTTTCGACGTCGTTCTTCAAACATAAGTGGTACCACACTAAGAAAATGAGCTCCAAATTCAGTTTTGTTTGGAGCATTAGATCCGTATCGAATTTTCGAAGCCATAGAAAAAATAATCGTCGAATTTGGACATCGTATGAGAGAGTTATGCATATTTTCGTGACGGGGAAAAACAATTTCCATCGCCAGCGCCCAGGGTAGCGCTGGGCGCCGTGAAATTTTTTTGCTACTGTAATTAGCGCCACAGGCAGCAAAACGTTAAACTCTATAAAATGAGGGTTTTTGGCCATATTTAACAAAAATAGAGTTTGGGGAGCTCGGTTTGAGTGATTTTCTGAGGGGTTTTCACGAATTTGAACAAGGTAAGTGTTCTTTATCTTAAATCATTTATAGATCATGATTCCCCACTCAATTATATCGTGAATCCATGAATTTATTGAAGAAAAATCGAATTTTTATCTAATTTTTCTGAAAATATAAATTTAAGATTTGAAAGCCAATCCGATGTCGAAATTTGATAATTTTTGTATGGTTGAACTCGTATCGGAACGGGTGTTCGAATTTTGTGAGTTTCGTCAGATTTCGAGAAGTGGTCTTGGGGGCCGGGTTTTGACCGGATTCGGATTTTGAGTTAAAAATAGATATTTTTCGACTGGAATTCATTCCTTAAGCATAAATTGATGATAAAAATCTGAACTTGGTAGATTAGGAGCATCCGGAAGTTGATTCGAAAGGAAAACGTATTGCGGAATAGTTTTCGGGCTAGTTTTGAGGTAATTAATGTCTTGAAATCCTATCACGAGGGTATGAAACCCCGAACTATGCACCCTTCACTGGTTTTGGAATACAAAGATTGAAACTTGGGAGATATATTCCCTACTTAGGCAACTATTGAGTTGCGAATCTTTCTCCCTCTTCGACATCAATCAAAAAGGAAAGAACAACACATAGAACAAATAATATAGGAAATAATAAGAGGTGATAAATGAGTGATAGTGGTAAATCAAAATATGGTATAATGATAAAGTTTATAGTCAAGTGAAAACAAAATGAGAGGAGACTGGCCTTGAGACAATACAAAAGTATAAGCCATAAAGCCATACCCTTATTTCGAGAAATGAGTTGGTGACTCACACGTGATTACCATAAGGAAAAGGTTATACCCCCAAGTAATAGAAATTTGTATGGGATAGTAAACAAGGAAAAAAAAACGAACATGAATTAGGGATCAAAGGAATTGGAAATAGTCGACATCATTTCAAAGATAGTGTTTTGACAATAATAGAATGAACAATAGAAGAATAACCTTTAAAGGTCATTCACGAAGACGCTTCCCTAAAGCAAGCACTATGAGAAGAATTAAGCTTAAGGGACTAAATGTGCCAGTATACCACATGTCACCCTTGTGTGTACGAAATTCGATTATACCAGGTGTAGAAGGGTTATCGCAAGGCGAGTAATGTTTGTGAAGATGTAGAAACAAAATGCCAAAGATGAAGAGGTAAATATCAAATGGTAAAGGAA